>LN891239.1:36912-73923 GCA_900010015.1 Tuber aestivum
TTTGTGGGGAGAGCGCTTCACGATTATGTTCGGGACCTCTTTGGTAGCGTCTTGTTCGGTTATTCGCAGGGTGGTGGAGTTTAACGGGTAGATATTGAAGGGTGTTATGGCCTTAGAGGTGGTGACTTTTAGGCGCATTTCCGGAGTGTCGCTGTGAGAGGGAAGATCGGGGTCGGCGGGATTCCAGCTCGGTTTAATATAATACAACTTTCGAAGAGATCACCGGTAGATTCCTAACTTTCCCACGCTCAAAGTAAACTGCTGTGCCTGTCAGTCCCGCACCACATCCGACGCCCCCGAGCCAACCCTGACCTACGCGGCGTTCTTTGGCTTTCTTGTCCAGTATCATAAAGTTCTTATAACACAACTCCCCTTATCAGACCGAACCAAGCTTACCACCGTAGGCTACTTTTGCATCCATCTACCGTAAACCAATGATGCCACTACTATCATTTCCCCCTTCCTCTTCCCCCTACAGTCGACTGCACCTTACCACCCCTCTTCCAAAAATCAAAAAAAGTTACTCCACACCAAAAACATAAAACCTACAACCCCCCTCCGCGCACCACCAGTGCTCGTCCAGTCCAATATCACATGCATGAGCCTACGCTGCAGCACCACAGCCCGGTGGTAGAGATGGGAGAACTCCCGCCTGTAGACGTGTTACATTACGATCGGGGGAGAGACTCCTTTCAAATTCACTCCCGGGGAATGCCATCTCTTTGTACGCTTGTGAGATGTAGTGTTGGATGTGGATGTGGCTCATGGAGGAAGGAGTTGATCGTCTCCAGCAATGCCAGAGATAGAGGCTATATACACACACGCGAAGCCTCCTCTCTTGGTCCGCTCCAGCCCTACAACACAACCTTATACCGATCAGGATAGCCACCAGTACATACTACCAACTTGTAGGGTGCTTATAGCATAAAGGGATAAACTAGCGGGGTGTCTAGGGGGGGGAGAGGAGCGGTGTGGTGACGGGGAATTAGTGGAAGGGTCAGTGCGGGTGTTTTTTCCTCTTCTTTCATATGGAGATCCGGTTTGTTGGGGCGTATGACATGGTGTGACGGGGTTATGTAGCGGGGATTAATATAATACTAGACGGATAGATCGTATGTGTTGGTTGTAACTCGTGATGTAATAACTGGTTCTGTTGGACTCGAATGTAATTAGAGTCATCCTATATAACTTGTGGTTTCAGGAATAAGATACCAAGTTAGACATTTCTCGAGTTGCGTGGCCTACCAATACCCGCCATCGTGACTTCCATAGGTACGTTAAGTCAATGCAAGGACAGCCGAGTTGAAGGGGACAAGAAAAAAACCATCAGTCTCAACACATCGAGCGCTCTGCGTTGGGGACACACAAGACAATTCTCGACCTCTGTCTGCTGATAAGGCAAACGGGATATCACCTTAAAACAGTTGGAAGGTGTCTAGAACACCTTGTCCCCCGCTTTCCATCACCTCGACCACTTTGCATTACGGTAATTCGGATGTCAAAGCCGCAGTAGTGAGAAACAGACATCCGGCCACCTCAGGTATGACACAGATTTCCGTAGCTAACAGTACGGGCCAAGGCCTATGAGAGAAGGCCAGCCCGCGGCTACTCGCCCCTGCGCTAGATTGGGACAAGGCACATCATTTCCCTGGCTTGAAGTGCCGTCCAACTCCTAATGCAGCCTACCGGCAACTAGTTATTACGACTTTCACACTAAACCTCCCCCCCGGAAGGGTAGCGCTACAGGCCGAAGAGAGGGAAGACAAAGCCATCTTGGGCAGTACCCGGCAGCGTTATAGCTATATTATATTCTCACCTTTAAAGAACTGAGACCTTTCATATGCCCCCCAGCCTACATGGCTAAGTTAAACCCCGAGAGCATCAGAGTGGCAGGAGGGAAACTCACCCAAGAAAGCTAAATAGGCATAGCTCACTTTCCCTTTCGCCCTCGGAACTATTTCTTCTACCGGTACCCGCTCCTCCGTTTCTGGAACCGCATAAACTTGGGTGCGGACATAAGCGGTCGAGTCAATTTGTTGTATCATGGCACTTTTAGCATGCATAATGCCACGCCCAAGACATGCTGCTACTACCCACCGGTGGCGCTGTAAGGCTCTTTCTTCTAGATCTTCTGTTAAGGGTGCTTTAAGTTGTCCATCTTTACTCTATTGACACTTTGGTTCCAACAATCCAGCCCCCACCTGACCCGACTTTCCCCGATTTCTCCCTCCTCCCCCCAGTATTTTCTTTTCCCAACTTTACTTCTCTCTTTTAACTAATGTTCTGTAGGATAGCCTTCGAAATTGACTAGACTGAATTCTAATGAAATATGTTTAGAAGCTTATATTATTTTTAGAGTCTTTAGTTTTCTGTAACAAAGATCAAAGTTCTGAGTTATAGGTATGTTTTCTTTCATACTACGATATACATATGAGTTATAAGGTTCTATACTTATGCCAAGGTTGTGGTACAGCCACAACTCCTAGCTACTTGTTGGCTTGCAATCCTAGCTACTCCTAAGAGAGTACTTATCTGACAATACAATAGTCTTTTACAGCTTAATAGTTCTTGAATATTAGCATAGAAACCTTATAGCTTAATACAATATAACAATACAATGATATTAGAGTATAATATTTTATTATTATTTTATATCTGTCTCCACTGGCGCAACCTTGCTTGTTACTTAATACCAGTAAGTATTATCTTTAATAGTTTCTTTTTCTAGTCTTAAATAGTACATCTTTTTTTAATAAATATCTTAGGTTCTAGAATTAATAGCCTACTGTTACACATAGAAGCATAATCAGTAAAACATGTGACTAAATGTATAAGGTTATGTGTTTGACTCTAGACCCTACCATAGTTATCATAATAATAAAATATTATCATATAGAACAATGAGGCATTTACACAGTCCTGTCTACAGAGATGCAAAGTATGTGACCAAGGGGTTTTCACTAGGTAAGATAGAAGGAGCTCTACTCTATAAGATAAGACTTGGTTAGTTTGAATTAGTTAGTTATAGAGCTACAATCTCAACAAAGTTTATGTATTACTACTCACAGAAATATAAGAAGTAGTGCACAGGCCCTTTTAAGCTCATGTGAACAAGAGTTATCTAAAGACTTGTTTATGATTGGATAGGATAATAAATGGACCACTCATTGGCCAGAAGAGTTATCTTTATTATGTAATCTAACTTGAAGCTCTATGTATAAAGATACATTAATAAGTCCTTTAACAGAGCTGATCACTCCAACTAGGATGAGAGTGGGGTAGTTAGTTTTCAGGATCAAAAGAAGTTTGTACTACTAAGACACTGAGCCATTAGTAAAGTACCTCCACAAAAGTGTTTGTGAAATGGGCTTTTTACACCAAAAACATGGATTTTTCGCCACTGGTAGTTCAGGAACCACAAAATATTTTACAACCTGACTTCTGGTATGTAGTTACAATAATCCCACCCCACTCCTACCCAACTCTTAATAACTTTGGGGAAGAATTGGACAGGTTATGCTGTCCTAAAGTTTTGACTTCACTGAAAAGCTTCATTTTACATATAAAAATGGCATAGCAACGGGTATTGTCAACTTTGGAGACTAGTAGCTTAGCCCCATAGAATAAATTGACAAAATAAATGGTGTCGGATAAAAGTTGCAGTGAAGGTGAAAATAATTATATAGGTTATGAGGATTATTTGGAGCAATTCCAGGTGTGGGGGTTGATCAAACCTGCCAATTTTTGGTATAAAAAGGTCATTTCACCAACACTTTTGCGGAGGTACTTTATGACACAATCAAATGGTCGCCCCGCAGAACTAGAGGACCCCCATCAGGCGGCTACAGAACACGCGCATCTCCTGCGAATATAAAATACCTGCCGGTAAAACCTTTTGAGAAGCTCCTCAAAATAAGCATACCGGTACTCAAAAGCGTTCGCAGAACCTTGCAGAATCCTGTATTTCTCACCCCCAGCGCATATGCAACAAGTTATATCGGCAAAAATTGAAGGCGAAACTTGGAGGCCACGGTTAACTAACCCTTGATCCTCGAAATACCCTGCTCGGATTACGGAAGGATCACTGGAGAAACAAGCATCTCAGGAGATATAACTGCAACTGGGCTTACCCGTCAGTTCTTCAAAGTTTCTACGGCTCCACCGACAAAGAAGGTGGAGAGATTATTGATGTTGGATGCGCTGGATCGTTCAGTCTTCCCCATGCCGATCGCGATAGTGGCCGATCTTTACAAAACCGGTGTGCTGGTAGTTCGTGGAACCCGTCATGGACGGTCTATAGTTTCTTAGCACAGCCAAGGAGTTCTCTTCTTCCTCAGCCCATAGATTTCTTGAAGGTAGAATGTCTGAATTTTAGCATTGCCGGGGAAAAGGAAGGAGGGAAGGAAGGAAGCTATCGTCGGTAACCACCTAAAGTCCTACAATCCCACTCATCCTTTTTCACTGCAAGGTTCATCCTCTGAAAAGCCATCTTGGAACCATCTCCCCAATGAAACCATCCCAATTCACGCTCCCATGATATCGCGTTTGAGAAATCGGACTCTGGAATTCTCGCCAGCTATCCAAGGTCTCTACAGTTCCCCCCCCCCCCCGGGAGCAATCCGTAGTTCATCCTTCTGGTATTCATTCAAGCAGAGTCCATGCGAGACAGGAATGTGCTCGTTCAGCCCAGATTGTTTGTTTTTCTGCACTATCCTCAAACATTCCACTTTTATGTTAGACTTTACCCCAATATACAAACCGCCGTGGAGACAAACTTACCGCTCATGGTGAGATAGCCACACCACAGCTAGTCGGCCGTAACCAAGTACAATCGGTTTTTGGAACACCTCTCGTACTAGTGATGGGAGTTAAGGCATACGGAAACCCTCCGTCATTACCACACCACCGATGATGATTCGGATGATGGCAAAATGTTATGGACCCAAAGACAAGACCTCAATGACTGCACTGACGTCTCTAAGGATAAGTTTTAACAGTTTATTTTCGGTAACCGAATAATTCAAGGCCGGCTAATAAGAACCGGATAGCAAATGATATCGACCGAGAATTCTATACTTAAACTTTACTTGTAGTGCTATCACAACTATCGAGGGATTCAGCTACTTCACATCAAGCCTCTTTTAGCATGTCAACCCGATGGCCGAATTTACAGCCGGGCGCTACCCCCCCCCCCCTCCTGGTACGTAATGCCATTTTTGATCCCAGGAAAATACATAATACCAAAAACTCCCAATGACCAAAATAGCCCAGTATCGAATGAAACCCATAATAAAAAATAATAATGGAAAAAAGTATATAACGCGAAAGAGAAGTTCTAAGGCCCGTTATGCAAAAGCATCAAAATCCCCCAAAAACTATAGACAGTATCCACCACCCCAAAAGTGTCATTCGTAAACATTACTCCACGATGGCGTTATATCTCGACATGGCCCTAATCTGAGGGCCCCAACGCTGAAAAGCCCACGGGATAGGTGCCATCGCCAGTGCAATGAAGCCAAAGAGCGATGTGCCCCAGGCAATACCGAGACTATCATACACTGTCGAGTGGTTAGCAAAGGAATTGGGCAGGGTAGATGAGCGCCACATACTTCGAACGGTAAAGAGGGGGAACGCCATTGCCAAGAGATAACGCAATAGACCTAACGCTGCAATGGCAGAAGCCGCGACTAATGGCGGGTAAACTTCCAAAATATACATGATGGCCGTGAGCTGCATCCCCATTAGCCACTCTCCGACCACTGCGAGCCAAGATCTGGGGGAAGGGACTTACGAAGATGAGCACAAGGCCACTCCCGAACGGGACACCGGCAAGAACAGGCGAAATCCAGTGTATATCTTTTCTCGCTGTCCACGCAAACCAGAACAAGCCAATGGGCATCAGAAAGCTTCCAATCATAGCTGAGACTAGCCTAACCTCCGCTGGAGGCGATCCATTATGCTTCTTCAGAGCAGGGACGTAACAGAGCCTATCCTGGATCAAATAGATTATGCACCCAATTATGAGACCGCCGGCAATTCCCAGAAAGCATAGCCCCGTCTCGCCGAGAGCAAATCCGTATTCCTTCTGGAACGCAACAGGATATGCCTCGAAGAATCCAAAAAGGACGGCAAAAGCGAAAGCCGAATATAGTGCAACAGCCTGAACAATCGGTTCCTTCAACAACATCATTATCGGCCTAGCAAGTGTGATCGTGAAGATAAGTTTCAATGCTTCCTTTGGATCCGGTTTAGGTGGGAGTTCCTCCCCACGGGCAAGTGCTCGGCGTTTGAGGATGACGGGTTTGTAGGACTCCTCCATAAAGGACAATGGGACCAGCAATGCGCCTCCAAGAATTATGATGATCCAAAGGGTCCATCTCCAACCCTCGTTTTCCGCCAAGTATCCGCCGACAATGGGACCTACAGTAATGTTAGACATTTTGCATGAACGTCTGTTGATAAAAACTGCCGACAGTACCTAGAGCGGGGCCCATAAAACTGGCAATCGCTTGCACGGAGACGGCCGACCCGGACGATTTGAGATCCCAGACGTCAACAAAAGAGCCAGCCGAGACAGCAACCGCAGGCCCCCCAAATATACCGGAAAACATCCTGCAAATCACCAACGTCTGGATATTCTGCGCCAGGCCAGCGCCCATGGTGAAAAGCAGAAAAATTGGTAGGTTGACAAAATACACCATCTTCCTTCCAAAGACCTCCGATAATGGGGCGCTAAACATTGGCCTATGAAATCTTAGTATCAGGCAACGCATACCGCACCAATTTGCCTCGACAAACCCACCCTAGCCCAAGTCCGACAACATACATCGAAATCCCCAACAATGCTACTGTGATGGAGACATCGAATTTTGCCGCTACTTCATAAACTCCTGGAACATAAACCGAAGACGCGAACGTTCTTCGGAGATGGGTTTAGCACGCCTCCAGCAGAAGCCATACATCAAGGAGCCACTCACACAAGAAAACACAAAGACCCGGGCACAACGGTCCCATACCACCGTTTCGACGCGGGCCAGTTCCACGGATTTGCTGGATCGTTGGGTCCCTCCCAATCAAGGGCCTTAACCTTCTGCCCCTCGTGTCGAGAGGAAGGAAGCGACCCACTGTGCTCCGAGGGTGACTCCATCGAGTGCATCTCGACCGTTCTTCCAGAATCCACGCTTGCCATTCTCCACTCGAAGTCTGTAGAGGCTCCAAAACCAAGATGCGGTCGCTATGGATACGCGGCGGGGAGGAAGTTGCGAGGTCACTTTGAAGCAACAAACACAGCAGACCAGCACAGCATAAAATTTGTAGTGCGAAATTTCCGTGCTGAGGTTCTTTCCAGGAAAGAGGGCTGGAAGGGTATTGTACTCGCGAACACATAAGGAAAAGCTGGCCTCCCTCCCTCCCTCCTGCTCGCCCTGCAAGACAGGCCTCTCGACCTTTCCGTCGATCCGCTAAGGCGCTAAGTAGTGGTAGCATCATGGTTCAGGATCTACTGTCTGGGACTATGTCTCGGAGGCGATCGATCAATCCAGGTAATGCGCCGAAGTGCGGCTGAGCTGAATCCGGAAGTGTTCCCGAAAAGCTTGTTGTGGGAGACCCCTTTCGCCGTTCCTTGCCAGTTCCGGGTTTCAACAATCACGACGATGGTTGGGGAGGGAGAATTAGATGGCTCTGCATACCTCTTTTTTGAATCAAACACAAGCAGCGAACTCAGGCGCAGTGAGGCAAAAGAAGAAACCCCATCATGTAGAATATTCCAAAGACCTTTCCAAATGGTTTTCTCACATAGGGTATTGTCAAACCGGGATGGGAAACCCCTCCTGAAAGACAAATCCCCCAGTGAAATGCCATGTCCCCTTTTTTTCTTTTTCCCGTCCCGCTCTCCCTCCTTTCATCACGGAGCGTTGCACAGACCCAACACCGCCCACATTTCCCACGCACACGGGTGATTGCTTTGACCTAGCCCTAGCCAGTACGAGTACTGACGGGTATGATACTTGTACAAGTACTGTACTATCATACACCTCCCCCCAGTACTCGAGTACTCGAGTACCGATACGGAGACGGGATCCCCGACTGCTGGTGAAAGCAAGTTTAATGTTTCACCCCCACAAGTGAGAAACCCCCAATATCAGAATTTGTCGAGCCCTGCTCATGATACTTGTAGCTTCCTTGCATCCGATACCAAGATTGTAAGTACCATAGGGGAGATGCCTTGCTCTGATCGACCTCTACCGGTACGACCATTAGCACCCTATTTCAGCGAAACAGCACGGGCCCGTTGCGCCTACCCCAGTCAGCTCCGGGGACAACCCACCATAGCCAACCAGAATAACCTCTTGGCGTCTCGCAAGAGCTTAACTTACCCTCGAACCGTGCCATACAACTCACGCTGTACTAGTACTGTACAGTACCGTCCCCCACCGGCCCCAGGAGCCACCGTTACTCCCACATCCTAATTAACTCAACCGCCATTAATAAACGAATTCAGCACCGTACGAGTATGACACAGTACTGTACAGTCCTTCGATCCGGATTCAGTCAAGTTCAAAGGCAATTGCTCACAGATATCAATCTGCTGCAGGCATATTTCTCACCTGTAGCGCTTAACCGACATGGCAGATGTTGGTACGAGCACACTGGTGCCGCCCATCCTGAGCCTGTGGGGTATTCACTTTATCCTGCAAAGACATTGCAGTGCTCATCGCAGCATCCCGATACCAGTGCGTGAAGGATCTTCTACCGTGCCCCCATATGCGTGCCTTGGCGATCGGATATGCACCACTGGACCACTCGAGTACCGTATGCTTCCAGATATTGCACCTTTTGGTACCGTCGCACAGCAAGACCCCAAAGCAAAAGCACGATAATTACAGCGCTAATTCATGCAAGAATAAGGAGGTTCGGAGTTCTCAATGCAACTAGCGTTGTACACGGTGCACTTTATTCACAGGAAGAGAGGTTTTTAATGTCTATTTTCTCGAGCTGGAACTTATTGTGACCCGAAAGATGCACTGTACCCCGGTTGGCAGCTTGGAAATCTATCGTGGTTGAAAAGCACAGACGTACTGTACTGTACAGTGCAGTACATTGCCGGGTTATCGAGAATTTCCAACCTCCCTAATTGGCGCTACTTTCTGTGCCAGTGCTTGCAATGTTTATATTGCCTTCAAGCGGAATACAAGTGTTCATCCATATTTTCTTCAATCGGTTTAATCCACCAAAGAGATGCTCCAAATGTCCCGCAGTGCCCGCGTTGCACAAAAAACAATGTGCATGCCATCGTCCGACTGGCTACGATCACAGCGAAATGATCGTGTTAACTAGCGCATGGAAATAATTCATTCCGTTTTCATAATAGCTAATTACCCCACCAGCCCATACCAGCACCAGAGCAGAGGGCACAGCAATCGGAATCTTCGAAACGCACGCCAACTGCCCGAGGCAAAGGTTCAATCCCCCAAGTCGGGAACGGTGCCGCAGACGTCTTACAAATGAGACATTAGCCAACCTCTTACAACTGGAATTCCCGTACGCCAAGTGATCACCGCTAATGGCTCCCCGGTCCCGAGCTCCGTACGGTTAGTTGCACTACCGCGACGCTTCTGTACGAGTACCGGCTCGACCTTGCGCTGAAGATACGTGGTATTGGTGTTTCTGTGGGGGTCTGTCAGGTCATAATTCTGTTGTGCTCGTGCAAGCAATGTCTCCTCGTACGCCTGCAGTGCTTGGATCTGCCGGTTGCCGTACTGAATAATTACTGTATCGAGGCAAACACCCCCATTGGGCAGGTTAAAAGTCAAAGGAAAAACTTGGGGTTGGGTGGAGAATCTCCCTCTTCTGCGACTGGCACCGTAAAAGAGAATTTTATTATGCATCGGACCGACGGGAGGGGCAAGATTCACTCACAGCTCTTTCCCCCTCCACCCGAGCTAATTGAAACTATGGGCCAATAACCGCTCTGAAGCTACAGGTGTCTCTGGTGACTGTCCGAGGGAGAGCAAAACGGAAAAAAAAAATCCCACGTTGGCGCTCCAACGAGCCTCAATTCTACATGACGGTATGATACCACAATCACAAAGAATCGGAACAGATTGGCTACTTCCGCAATACCCAGATCATTCTACTTCAGCCTCCTTCAATGGAAAGAAAAAGCTATCCCATATGATAAGTTAACTCAATACCGGTAAGTTACACTAAAGTATGAGTAAGAACCCACAAACTCTCCTAACCACCCTAACTCCCCTCTCCCTGCTATTATGAGAGACGATACAAGTATCATTCTCCCCACGTTCGCTCATACCACCAGCCCGCGCGCAGTGCCGGTACAGCACTCTACCTTGTACCTCCAGATAAGGTCCTGTTTCACCCCTTTCAGTTCTGCATATATCCCCAGCTTCGACCTTTGATCCTCTAGGGGAACAAAGCAAATCGGAATTAAAAAGAGACTTTAGTGGATGAAGGAATATACAGGTGGATGATTGCCCTTGTTTTTACTCAAGCTCTCCTCACCCACCCTCATTACACAGGTTTTAGCGCCCGTGGAGCAAACCATGAACAGTATCTATTTCTCATACCCGTATTGATGCAGGTACTGTACAAGTTGAGCCGTAAGAAACTCACTTGCGGATGCCGGTATCATACTTGTACTACAAGAGCATGGGTGGTGGCGTATATAAGCCTTTTTTTTTTCAACAAATTAATACCGGCACTTGCACAAGCATTCTGCATAAAGTACGGTACCCAAACACAGGGATCAAAAATTTGTATGGTGGATTATCCGTGTTCACATGAGTTCTCATGCTAAATTCGGACTCCAGTGTCCAGGTTCCTCGTCAGGGATGCTTGTATCATACATGTACTATTTAATATCGCCGGAATAAGGAAATGGTGGTTTGCCCCGCTTTTTGGTGGGTGGGCAGCGAGGATCTCCTGAGTCCTACGGGTAATATTGCATCTGAGATTGGATGGGTCGGGCAGGTTTCTTAGTAGGGAAGGATCGAGGCGCGGTGCTGGATAGTCTGAGCCTTGCAATTTTGTTTACCGGTATATGGGATTTTTGGGGAGTAGGGGTTTGGGGCCTGCTGAGTAATGGGCGGATGAGTGAGGATGCTGCTTACGTTCTCCAATTCCCAACCTCGCCAGATCCCACCCCGCTACTATAACCCACGATACCAGAGTAGTAATAATAATTCCGGTGATAACAACAAAAAAAAAAAAGACAACATGTCGATGGACTCACTCACCCCGTACGCAACCATCCTATGCATCAATGCCAGGTCACAGAACCCGCAACCAGCCCATCCTCAGCTCAGACCTACAGTACAGTACAGTACTAGTACAGCTCAACACGGCAGAGTACACACCGCACCCCAAAAGTCAAGTCTTCCTCCCTTCCCCATGCTTCCATCCATTCACCCATCCAATCCTTCCTCTTTTCTTTCCTTCCTCCGACCCGCTCGGGGATCGCCGCAGTAAGTCTATCAAAAATTCACACTAAAACCCTACGACCAACCGTGTAGGCGCTGAGTCGGCTGACATACCCCCGTTAGATGTTGTTCCTCCGAGTGGATGTGCTGCAGGAGATGGATGGCCGGTCATAAGCGCTCACTCGAGAGTGGTTCCCGATCCTGGGGTTTCCGGGCTGTAAGGAGAGGCCCTGTACGGGTACGATACTCTACAGAGTGCGTTCTCCGGGGAAAAAAGGGAAACCTTGCTTATGTCATCCTACCCGACAGTCATAACTTCACATGATAAAACTGCGGAAAGGAGCCAAGTGTTTGGAGTCCCCGGTTTCTCGATTCCCCGGTTCGTTATTTCGTTAACAGTGGTTTTAACACTCATATTATCACACGCAATAGCGCTTCCACACGCCGTAATCTGGTGATATATCAATGAGAGGCCCTACCGCCGAACGGAACTTAATTATAAATAGGTTTTATGTGCTCGTTTGCACATGAAATAGCTCTCAGTCGTCATCCAAACAGACCTTAGTATAGACGAGTTTATCGGGGGGGTTCTGTAGGGAGCCATGAACGTGAGCTTGAACTTGTAACTACAACAGTCTCTCACATCCCTAATTCAAGCGCAGACCGGGGTCCTGGTTGCTCCTGTGAACAAGTATATCGGTAGTTCATGCATTAGCATGAAATTGAGTACGTAGACAATGTAAACAAATGGGCTGGTTGGCTCAGGATGATTTCACACGGGCTGATGACAACCAATTATTCCGGGTGGGGATAGGTTTATCGTATGTGCTGAAGTTCGGGCGCAAGAATATTTCCCCTACCTCTGGGAACCTCTTTTTCTCCATGCACGCACCACGGCAGTCCGTTTCTAACACGAGGCAGAGTTCAAGTCCACGTTCACACACGCGGCAGAACCTCCCTATTGACCATGACACATGGAAAAACGCCATGGGACTCGAAAACATCTAACACGATACACGGGGCATCCTGGTTCAACTTCCCCGGAAATGGAAGGACCTTCCACTGTACGAGCACTCTACAGTCGCAAGGTACCATCCCGGACGACCAAAACCCGAAGAATCTATCCGGGACAACGGGTCAAGTTTTGATGTATTTTTTTTTTTGGAATTCACAGGATTACATATGATAGCGAGGTATACTTATTATAGAATTCCAGGGCAGCGAGGTTCGATTGTACTATCCAACACCTCTCTGTATTCCCCTTGCAGTACGATCGCGGAACACCCAAATGCACGGTGTCCGTTGACTGGTTTGTAGGCTAGGGTTACTAACATTCGGCCAATCATTACCGAACTGTGTACTTGGGTGGGGTGTGTATCTGGGTGTTCCGCGATTGGACTGTACATGAGTACTTGTTGGCTACACGGATGATGATCTACTTGGAAAAGGACACCCCCCCGGAGAAACCACGCTACGGCAGTCTAACGATTTTCGGAAACGATCGACTTGATTTGAGAGTAAGGAGAAGTCAGGCCCGTCTTGCTAACCTTTCTCCAAGGAACCTCTAGTCGCGGGCACTAAACCCTTCTGCGAGACCTTCGTTCATATGGTAGTGAAGCATCGCTCGCCAGGGGGTTACACGGACAACCCTCGCATACCCAAGCTTGCGTGCATCATTGGTGATGTGACTTATGATAACCTCACTCACGGGATAGGGTCCAATTTTCGCTTTCGCTAGCCGGATGTCAAGGGCCGGGTGAATTTTGATAAACCACGAGTGATAAAACATGACAAAAGTTGCTTTCGAGTCCTTTTTCCATTCTCTATGGCCTCATCATGCATAGCTCGACTGGGTTCAGAGTTCCAACTGTGCAAGGGGGTTGAATTACCCCGCAACAACCCGTCTGTTATCACGAGCACTGAGCGCCGTATCGTACTCGTAGACTCCTCTCATTTAGACGCCGTTCCCCGACTAAGGCCGGTGCTTGGCTCCTCTCCGTGCCGCAGGAGCTTGGCACGCGCACGTACGATGCGATACGCATTTGAACAGTCTCGGATGATCGCTCGTATGGTGAGGGACATTTGTAACCGGAGTACTTTGCCGAGGAGATATTGCTCAACTTCAGCAGCTAAAGGATCTTCGATTACTACTCCGGTAGGGATTATGGCTCTATCGGATGATAGAGGGGAGGACCATCTGCAGGTTGATAGAGAGAAGATAGGTATATCTCGGATTTTTATGGAACTGTTGGGGGTTAGAAGTGGGTCAAACATCTGGTAGGGGTTTGGAAATACTCATTACTATTAATTTCCTTAACAGCATCAGTTAATCGACATTTCCAAAGAGGATTAACCCAAATGAGGCCACGCTGGACAGGTTAACATACCGTTGCTGTGCCAGAATGAATGTGGAACTGTTCCGGCTCCGAAAGGTCCCTCACTATACCCCCTCGTTCGTTTTCAGGCATTCACATACCGGTAAGTGATGCGGCAGCGGCACTTGTATCTCCTACCGTATTAACTCGTCAGATTGGTGCATTTCCGTGCATGGCTCTAATCTCCGTTTTGAAACAAAAACTCCTCAGAAAGCCCGGTACGGTACAGAAAGAGGAATGGAAGGCCGCATTTACTGCTGAGAGACCTCAGGCTCCTATTAACCAATGGTACGATCAACACTATTTCAGCTGGTCCGAGGTGGCCAAATTTTACTAAGGCGCTGCCCAGGTTGATGAGGTGATACGGCACGGTACTGCTTGTGGACAAAGTGTTTGCCTCCCTGTTTGAATTGGTCGGGCCACTGTCAAAGGACAAGACCGATGATCTTGGAAGCTTAGTTTCTACCGGCCAAGCGCGTCCCTTAACCGAGAAAACAAAAACCTGGACATACGAAGGGACTGGGTTTGTGATATGTTCTTATTGGAGTACAAGTGCTGTTCTCTGATATGATAAGGTATCGGTAACGCTATTCCGACGTGTGAATAGGAAGATACCGGTGGGTTAGTCGCTTGGCTTGCTCATGCGCTCAAAGGTTGGCACTGATGGGGTTATCGCAGGCTGGTGCGACTTGGCAATGACGATGGCTCGGTTTGATTGCCGTTGTGGGCGGTGGTTATTGTACTGCATGTGTGTCTCGGTCGATCACTCGTGTTTTGGACCCGATGCGGTGTGATAATGCGTCTTCGGTAGTGGGGATCGGAGCGGGCCAACGGTTGTGGAGGGTATACCGAAAACCGGTGCGGTACTCAAGTAACCATTGGTGGTTTCACAGTGAACCCTTGGCGGGAATTTTGCGCTGCACAGTGCTCCCTACAAGTATTGTACGCCAATGAGAGTTCCAGGTATCCACGGCACCCCGGTGCCGATTTATCGGGAGCTAAGTTAAGTCCATCCAATCGCGAATTCGAGCATCAAGTACCGGTACGGGGACAGCAGTTTCTATCAATACCGGTATTCCTCTTCATAAGTCTACAAAGAAAGCACAAGTACACGTATCCACTTACCAACTGATCGGCTCCTGCAGAACAGTTTACCTAACCAACTATCCGATCCTACCAATCGGGAAGTGCTACTAATTTACTGGATCATTGCTCCCTCACGCCTCATAACAATCCGAGACCCGAGACCTAGCTTACAGCAAATGCTACCCTAGATAGAATACCGGTGCTGTACCGGTACTCAAAGACACTCGCCGCATCCTGTGTTCAATCTCCGCGCACATTGAGTTCGTGCCTCGGCCCACGAGCAATCCGCTATGGCTGTAGCACGTGCTCCGAAACATCATGGCGGTGTTTAAGACACTCTCAGTGTTGGGCCCTGTCTTCCGGATGTCTGTTTTGGGGCCCGGGCGGGATGGCGGTGGGTGTTCATGGAAGCCTGGGCATCAATAGGTTTGTGAAGTACGGTGCAGCGCAGTGCTACAGCACGGCAACTGTCAGTGCTTTTGGTTGGGTAAACAGATGTGAGCAACACGCACGAACTTTCCGGAATTAAGAATTGGTGTATCGCGCGGAGAGGTTGAGAAGGGTGAATTCACCGCTGTTTTTGACATCCATTCCCACGCGCGCGCCACAACTCAAAACCACAATTCTTATTTTTATCTTTAACTTTGTGTGGTTTCTAAGACAGATAATTGAGGTTTCGGGTTTTGTGATTGGTGAGTAACTCGCGCTTTTCACCTTCTCTCGCCATGTGTCTTTTTGAGAATTCCTGAAGGCTTAATTTTCCCACTCGAGGTTCACAAATGTCTTGGTCTGGGCCGCTTCGCCGTCGAGATTTTCCGGGAATTGGAGGGTTGAGAATTGTTTTTTTTATACGATCCCGTCAGCAATCTCTACTACCAACGAGAGCTTTGCTAATCAATGCTCATGTTTCCCGCATGTAGTCATAACCACTTTTATTGGTGCTCATCCGTGAGCCTCTACAAATATGAAGAGAGGACCGTTTGCATCCTATCGAGCCATCGTTACTATAGTACGAGTATCACACATGTTTACTTTCTTCATGTGGAAATCATATTCGTTGAAATGACGGGCAGGTTCATCAGGGGGATATTTTGGTTAAAGACACCTTTTTTCCTACTTGAGATTTCTCAAGGGCAATAACTGACTGCTGGAATATCCTTTATTCCTGGTTGACACCTGAAGGATTTATCGCTATAACGGTTCTAACTGGCTGTATCAGCTTCCACTTCTTGCTAATGGTCTCATGTCAATTTAATTTTTTCTATCATAAAAACTGGTCCAATCCCGAGTCAAGGATACAAAATTTCTACAATCGGGGGTGTCTATTGCCGGTATCATGTATTTCGGATTGATATCAGGGGATTGAGTTTTCACTGTCGTTGGTACATGAAGAGGCCCCAGCTGGATGTGGACAGGATACCCGCAGCTCAAATTCAGACAGGCAGTACTGGCAAGGTGAAACCTCCATTGTAAGTTATAATACCAGTATCGGTATTTCACTTGAGGTTGGTGCAAAATTCCAATATCAGAATACTCGGGTGTGTCCATAAAATTTTGAAAAGTAATGGTTTAGAACCACCGTTGCGACTACTCGTACAGGATGACTATAAAAGTTGGAAAACCAGAGGGTTCAGGAGGCAAGACCGACAGGGAGAGAAATTATTACCATAGCAATGGCATTCCCCACAACAATGAGGGGAGAGCAATACTTGGTAATTCGAAGCTAGATTCTCAGCTGGTCCAGTTATCATGGCCCACTGTAGTACACCCTTGAGAAAAGTTCCAAGCCTTTGGGTTGCGTATTATACCATGAGACAAGGCTCAAAGTAAACGGTCTGGGTTTCTAATGTCCGGCTTGCCCCTTTGTCTTTCCTTCTGGACAGCTCCAAACTATCTTCCGACGGAAGCAATTCCTAACTTACATCGTCACTCCTATTTCTAAATTTAGGTGCTCATAGGCTCACCCGAGGATTGGCATCGGCACCAGTTCCAAGACCTGAAAACTGGAATTTCTGGTATGTTCCTACAGATTTAATGCACTCCTAGGGTACACTCGAGGCACAAAGGATTTTTTATTTTTTTTCTTTGTGCTTTGCTGTTGCAATACACTTTCATACCCCGTCACTCGCATATCCCGACGAATCCCAAGGGGGTGTCAATGGCGTGAGCAGCATGAAACACAGTATGAGAAAACGGGCCAGAAATAAGATGGCAGGTCGCCCTACGCGCATCCCCACCCTTACTCTCCCCTCCCCCACTCCCCCGACTACGAGAATAGAATAGACAAGTCATTGCCGTCTGACTTGTCGAGGATTGTTTGTCGGCGGCACATATTTTCCTCGTGGAGACTCGCAGCACCAGCATCACAACGCTGGAATCCAGCAGAGTATCTAATTCATGTCAATGCAGTGCTGATATGCAGGCTTTTTCTTCATTTCCCGCCCCTTCCGAAAATTTCGGGTTGATCGTGGTATACTTTGAAACGCGACGGGAAGCGACGCCCTGGAGTGCGGGATCGGGGTCCCGGGGGGTTCTGCCACGGAGCCGATATCGTTTCTAATCTATATCATACCGTATACCGCGAACTAACCACGGACTAGATGGGGGGAATTGATATGCTAGGGTATTCGCTACTTCCCGCTGGTTGTTTCCTGCGGGTTCTTTTTGATTTTTTTTTTCGTTATGCCGCCATTCACTCACAGCGCATTGCCAAAGTTTTGTTGAGAGTGAGCAAAGGATAGGGAGGAGAAAATAAATCTATAGTGAAAGTGGGGTATGCTATGGAACCCAGTAGTCCGGGACAAAAGGTGAGCACCATATAGAAGTGAAGACACTCCCCAGCTCTTTGCGAAGAAAAGAAGAAATGTGTCAGAGCAGCATGCCCAATACGCCTTCCTGGACCCGGTATTATCAACAACAGCATCGTGCCCCAGGAATCCACATAACACGGAATTAGGAAATATGTGAAATGGCTTACGGTTCAGCAGGTTTTGGTAGGACGATCAATGCAGGAGGTAGCGGGATCTTTTTCTTTTTCTTTTTGGTCGGAATGGATAGTGAGGCAGGTAGTGGCACTTTCTAATACAGAGCACTGTACAGTAGATAAAGAGGAGAGAATAAGAATAGGAAGGCCTAGGAAGTATAATTGTGCAGTATTGAATGTATGTAAATACATACTAGTACTGTGATTAAAGGATTGGGTAGTAAATACTACGTACGAGAATAATAATAAAGTATTTACAACAGATTCCTCAAGGTTGCTCAGACACTTTTCATGATAAGCTACCTGATAAGCTCTTTGCCAGCTTTGAAAGCTACAGTACATAATATCCACCTGTTGATACTTCTACCATTCATAGGATGGTTTAACAGAGGGTATTTTCCTGGAAAAAGCTTGCCAAAATAGCTCTTGAGTGAAAGGAACAACAATGTACTGAGTATTAAACTTCATATATCAAGTACCACACACTGGCAGAGTAACTGGCATTTGTTGACAAGATATCAAAGGATGATTGAACTACATTTAGACATTACAGCTATGGATTATAGAGAAGGGCCTTAAGACATACACAATTTGTATGAAACATTCAGTACTCTGCACTGCCAGCACTTGGGATAGATGGTTTCTTTGCACGCAAGTAACGGAAGGCACCCACCGGTATTGGAACCGCCTCACAACAGAATCTAGTCTAATGAAATACACGGCCGAATCGGAGCCGGACACCCTCATAATATCACAAGTGACGACCGCCAGACCACAATAAAAAGCTCACGCAGGGCAACACAATCACTCATCATATACAATAGTATATAAAAATATGCAAATGGCTTTCGCAGTCTGTGAAGCTTTTCACTAAACATTTCACACTCCTGATGAATCATTGACTGGGGACGACCTGCCCCCCAGTGCGTCTCTTGCCAGATAGATATGCTAAACCCGATTTTGTATGATAATATGGTACTAGTGGAATTGCATCACCTAGCTTAGCCCCCTAGAGAAGTTGATCTGTTGGTCCGGTGATCACTACTATATGAGAGTATCCAGCTCCAGTTCGGCCGCACGAGCTCTTGAAGAAATAAGAATCTGGTTTGTCAGATGAGTCCTGATCGCTACGGCCCTCTGACTGACTTCCTTTGGTGCCATATATTCATACTCGATTTGCTGTCCTATGTACGAACCCCTGATTCCGAAATATTGTCCGTATTTTGTGGAGTTTAAATTGAGATGACGCAACTACCGTACTGGTTTTCTACACTGTTGTATAACACTGTATAATCGGTGTTTCTTCCGCCAGAGGTTAAGTCACAAACTACTTATCACCCGATAAAATACAAAAAAAAAAAATTGCTTCACGATTGCCCTTCCCGATCATGGCCGAGGGGAGATATGAGGAGAAACCGGCTATTAAACAGGTGC
Organism: Tuber aestivum; assembly: GCA_900010015.1. Classification (NCBI taxonomy): domain Eukaryota; kingdom Fungi; phylum Ascomycota; class Pezizomycetes; order Pezizales; family Tuberaceae; genus Tuber; species Tuber aestivum. Next base: position 56,229 of record LN891239.1, read on the forward strand.
CAAAATTGTGCAGTTTCTATACAGATTTTTTTTTTTCCTCCCAAAACGTCGTTAGGACCCGTTTGTCGTTGGACCCGGTAGTCATGAGGGTCGATTTCTCGGACATTATGCGCCATACGTGAGTAGCTGAAGCTCAAGCGGAGTCACTCCAAAGGTATTTGGGAGAAGCTAAATGGGGTAGGGTATCGAAAGAGCTCAAGAGGGAGATCTAGCGGAGTATTGTAAATGAAGAAGAGATCAAAAAGTCCCCTAATCGGGATATTGGGTATTTAGTGAGGGGGTTGGTTTAGAGGCAAGGGGGAAGGAGGCATCGTACGGTCAGCCATTGGTAGACTACCGGCCGGAGAACTAATAGTCCGAACAAGCACTAGTGACCATAAAAATGTGATGGGGAGACACTGTATCAAGGACATTGACACGGGCTTCTGCGTGATATCGCAGAGTTTTCGAAACGGGATTCATTGCCGGGGGGAGGGGAGCTCTACGCGCCACGACTTGAATCGCCATTACCCAGTGTTCCGCACGAGCTAGATCAAGACAGACAAGTTCCTGAGGCCTAGTTTGCTAGACACTAGATAGAATAGTCTGGTATGACTTGGTGGAGCTACCGGTGTGGAGGAGTTATAGGGTTCATTTGCTAGTAGTCATATTTGGCAGGGCTTCTCACCCCATGGAAGTTTCTGTTTAGGGATGTCTTGGTATGTTAGATTTCCTGTATCATATACAGATATTAGCATTGTAAATTGAATGATACCCAGCCCCTCTAGACAAAGGGTGTTAGCTGCCATAACGGGAAAAGAGTCTGCAAAGGAAGGCATATATGGGTAAAGAAATAAAGAGGGGAAGGAGAGGGGTAGTGGTAATTCAGAAATCACCCAACGGAGGGTGGATAGAGGGGGGGGAAGGATGGTGAAGAAAGGCCTCTTGGTATGATACACCGTCCTCAGTCATCGGGAAAGCACCTCTAAGGCAGCATCATGACTCCAACCCCGCATACTGATAGGCAAAACAGAAGATATTTTACCCCTACGCTAGATATTCCTTCCCCACCCCTGACTATTCGGGCTTTCCGAAATAGGGGAGGAAAGCTTTGTTCATCTTCCGGATTAAACTCCTAGAAGCCTGAAAAAAAGAAAAAAAAATCTAAACCGCAATCCTCTTTTTTACCAGCTGGAGCTCGGCACAGCTGGCAGTGCCATGGCCGTCTAGGAACTGTCTTTGGCGGGCCGTCCGGCTTTCGACGGCTGTTTCCAGGGTTCTGTCAGGCGCTGCCCGCTTTGCAGGGAAACATTTCACTCGGGTGGAGCAACTTCTCTGCCCTGCAACCTCATTTGATGTGCCCTCTTCTCTCGAACGATCCTTGATCCAGGATCCGGCCCGGTAACACTGCGCGCGCTCAAATGCGATGAAACTTGTGACTTCAACCTCTGAAGCGTTTCCGAACGGCCAGTGGGTAAGAGGATATACAAGTCAACGTACAATGGAACCGAAATATCGAATTCCTTTGACCAGCATGGTGGGCGCGGTGCAGGTATTCAGGCCTAGCTGGAGTGGTCAATGGCCGGGAGAGGGAAGACTATTAACAGCCATCAGCTATCTCCATAAAGAACACAGATCCTTCTAATATTAACTATACCGAACCTGTATCGTGCTTGAACCCCCCCGGAACGAACAAACGCCACTTATGGCACGGCGAACTCCATTCTGTCCAGCTCACTTTCGCAGTCACAAAGCATCACTCGTAAAATACCACTCCTCTCCCCAACTCCCGTACCTTCACTAGACCCGATAGAACCCAAGGGCTGCAAGCAGAAATAAATTATACAAAGTCTATAGCATAGCTCTCGAATATACACAGAAAACAAACGGGAAGAAAAAAGACGCAAAAGGTCATACACTCACATCTGTTCCCAGACAATGCAGAAGGAAAAGTGAAGGCCCGGCAGACACAATAATCCCAAAAAAACGGGGAATAGACGAGCAAACGAGCAAGAATTATGCACTAATGCCCAATTCCTCGTTTTTCCCAATCGCTCGGCTCTGGCGCAAATGGCTATAGTGTACGGTATCAAACAGAGCGCCAGGATAGCAATTAATAATAAAAGTCCAACCAATCGTCTAACTCTAGGACACCAACCAATTTCTGCTCCGAAAACTCCCAACAAAACCCATTCAACATCATCGCCATCATGCCCATCAAGAAACCACACACCCAGATCTCCGCCTGCCTGCGGCGGTAGCCTCTTGCATAACGAGTTCATCTTGTGGAATCTCTTGATCAGCCATTATCCCCCCAGCAGCGTATACACACCCTCCGAACGCGTAGCGAACCAGTGAATCACCGGTTAGACTACCGACAACCCACACGTTCTTCGTGATTTCTGGGTCCGCTTCCACCCGTCTCCTCAGGGTGTCGGCGGATACCCACCCCGCGTCCAGAACGCCCACGGCTTTCCGCAGCTCCGCAGAGAGGTATTCCAGGCCCCCGCGCCGGCCGACACAGTACCTAAGTGTGCCGATGGTGCGCTCTAGGACGTCGCCGTCTGCCGTCAATATCCTGATGGCGCGCCCATCGCCGGATACCGCTATGACTTGTGCGTTCGGAAAGCCCTCGTAGTTCGATGGGGCCGTTGGCAAAGTCGGGGAGGTACTGTCTGCGGCAGACTGCTTCATTCGGCGGTATATGGATGCATATTCCGGATACGCCTGGGGATGGCAGCCCTTCAATGGTGATGGGCGGGTGGTGTTCCATTTGAAGATGTGGATTATTTTCTGGTTCGGTTGCGTGCTGATGATCACGTCCGCTGCTGTGAAGCCCGAGCCGACAACCAGTAGTGGAAGTGGCTTGGCGCGCTGCTGCTGCTGGCTGAGGGTGTTGTTCGCTGGGTTGAGCAATGGCAGGAAGATGGGTGGGGGGGGTACGACGTTTGTGAAGATCCCGGTCGCGAGGACGAGGTGCTTGCAGTGGATCGTGTACTCGCATTGCGGCCTCGAAGGTGCGGGCTTTCTATAAACCTTGACCGAGAAGCCGGATTGCGTACGGTTGATTCTGTGCACGTATACCGACGAGAAGACCTCCGACGCTATCCCCACGGCGCCAGGGTACGCGCTGTAGTAATTCGCTACTTCTCGTCTCGTGGGCCTATTAAAATGGGACATAACTTTCCCGTGTTCCCTCCGATAATGTTCCCGAAAGGAGTACCCCGGCAGCGACAGCATCTCCGCATAGCTTACCCCCCAAGATCAGCCCCCATATCCCAAACAAAGCGCGGATCGGGGAAAAAGAGAAGGAGAAAGCCAACCTCAGAGTCTCAATATCCCAGGAAGTGCTAGTCGGATCCTCGGACCACTGCCCGCCAGCCTCCTTCGCCGAGCCCAACACAACATGTCCGATTCTCCTCCGCTCATCAAAACTCCACTTCAACCGAGACTCTGCCCCCCCGACCTCCGTATCAGCGCCCGGCCGCACCAACGTGTCCAGCAAAACGTTCAGCGGCAGGGCCTGATTCGAATAGCTCATGTAGGTGGCGGCATGGAAGTGCTCCGTCAGCGCCTCGTACGCCCTCGCGGACCCGGTTGCGTCGAAGAGAGGTCGGTTCCCATATCGCGAGAGCTTTGCGTGAAGCACCGGGTCGGGGTGCGGTCCATGGGTGACGGAATCGTAGGTGGGAATGTTGCCGTGAAGTAGGTAACTCAGGAATAGAGCCGAAGGTCCGTTTCCTTTTTTGCAAAAAGGGAATGTCAATTAAGTTCAGCCCAGTCACGTTTTCTCCCCCTTTCTTTGGTTATGTGGGTAAAACGGTTAAGTCAGTTATGCAGTGGAAGGGAGCGGAAGGTTCTCACCTACTATTACCGTGTCTGTGCACTTGACGTCCCCGGGTGGAATGTGATTGGATGACGTAGACCCTCTTGGGGCCATGTTTCGGGCTTTGGGCGTGGATTACCAAGCAATTGCGCACTCACAACGTTTCCAAAACAAACTCTGGTTCCCCCAAATCAGGTGGGAACAGCGGTAAGTTAAAGAAATGTGGGATTGCAGAGCAGGAGGAGGAGATGGAGGAGAAGACGGAGGAGGAGATGGAGGAGGAGGAGGAGGAGGAGGAGGAGGATAAGAGAGAGAGACAAATGAGAAGACAAAATAGAATTGCACGATAAGAAGGAAAGAAAATTCTAGAGCAATGGGTGGGCCGGGTCTGGACTAGAGGAAAAGAAAAAAATGAAGGGAGAGGGAAAACGGGAAATATCAGAATGCACTAGGTCGAAAGAACCGAAACGAACCAAGGCCACTCTATCCCCTCACCGTTCAGTTCAACACGAGCAAGAGCAAGGTAGACTAGGAGAGGATAACTGTACCAAAAGCACAAGCCAAAGAGAGAGAGAGAGGAGGGGAGAGGTGAGAAAGAAGGAAAGGGGAATCAAATACTAATAGAAATCACCAATGTCCACAGCGTGCACGGTACTGTACAATAACACATGTCTGATCCATTCCTACCATGCGGTGGGAAGCAAAAAGCCAATCAAAGGTTATGATACGGGACTATGATACCGTATTGGCACTCGTATACTGGTGCATCTACTTGTACGGGCACTGTACTGTACCTTTAAAGCACAGCACCACCAGTACTCCATCGAAGAGAAACCCCCCCCCCCCCCCAAGTGCCGGTTTGTAATCCAAACTTCACTCAATCGACCACTCACTATGCATCGGGACCTCCCCCTCCCCCCCAGCCTTGCCCGGCCATCCATCCATCCACCGCATACTAATCACCCAATGCGTACTCGAGCACAGTACTCGTACCCGCAATCGACGCCTCGACTCATCATTGATTTATAAGCCGGGCAGGAGGAACAAGCCCCTCTTCCCGAAAGAGAGAAGGAAAAAACAAAAGTGGGGAAGAGTGTACGAGTAAAGAGGGGAGGATAATGATATTCGAAACTTATCCACCCAGACATGTCAAAAAGGTTAAGACATGCTACTGCTCGTGTACCGGAATTGCTGCAAGGAGATTTATTTCGTCGTTCGCACCCGACCCCGCTCGGAGAGCGGCGCTGGGAGATGAAGAGGTAGGGCGTACCGTGTCACAGGAAAAAATAAAAAGAGAGAAAAAAGAAATACGGCAAAACGCATGATGGATGAATGGGGGTCAAGCATTTTTGCAAGCGGCGCTTGGGCTGGGCTGGGTTGGGATGGGATGGGATGACCTTCGTTCGGTAGGGGTGGAAGATACCGTTCCGTACTGTGCTTGTACTCGTACAGTTCCCGCCGAGTTACAAGTACCGTATCATACAGGTAATGCCGGTACCGGCATGTTGAATTGAGTGGGAGAGAATGAGGAGGGGTGGGGAGTTCTTGGGGTGGGACACCGGTGATTGCTTGCTTCTATGGGGGAGAGAGGCTTGAGTGTTCGGACCCGCAAGTATTTATGGATGCGGTGCGCACCGCCAGTACTTTACCTGTATATCGTGAATCTCAAACCAGTCGTGGACCGCGATAGCACAGTACCAGTACCGGTGTTCCTTTGCCTTGCGCCACTCCTCCCTCCTCTACTCGAGTGCCTTGCAGTACAGTACTTATGGGTGCAACGCAGGAACCGAACATTGCTAAACCATTCTCCATTCCCTCCTTCCTACTCTAGCACTGCTCGTGCTGCCCCGGTCACCACGATGCGCCGGTCACTCGCCCAATGCTGTCCGCGGGTGCGTAGGGTACCATTCGCAAACGATTGATACCCGGTGCTTGTGCGACTTGGTCGGGTTACCGTAAAGGAGAGCAGGGAGTGGCCCAATCACGGAGCACGCGGAGCCCTGTACCGTTTTCACCCAGACCTGACGCAAACGTGACGGATAGCAAGTACTGTACTGTACATACGATACACCCAACTCGAACTCCGACTTGCTATCACGGAATGAACGACAGGACGAAGACGCGACGAAACAAAACGGTAGAGAAAAGGATATATATAAAAAAGACAAAAAGTCCCACACCCATACTCCGTATCCCGTCTTGAAGTTATGATGATGAAAGGTAGATGTATCAGGAAACTCAAAAGAGGAAATAAGGCTAAATTCGGGGGAAATGGTTACAAGAAGGTGAGGAAGCGCGTGGGTCTTTGATTGTCACGGTTATGTTTGGAGAGAGGGGGAGAGCGCGAGCCAGAGATGGAGGAGGAGGAGGAGGGGGAAGCGGTAAAATGGAAACTTAGATGATAAGCTACTATACTACCTGCCCATTCTAAAAAGGTATCCGGAAATGTGGAATTTGGCAGACATAGACGGGGCAGCCTACTAAAAAGTGCCCACCAGTAGCCAAATATCCACCTTTCCGGGTAATCTTGCAATGAGCTGGCAGGACGGTGAGTAGGTTCGTAGAGAAATATATATAGAAGAAGGAAAGACATCCACAAAGAGAGAAAACGAGCAAACGCTCCGTGGAGAATAAAAAGGCAATGAATGAAGGATTGAAGAAAAGCCCGAAAACCCATCGCAGAAGGAGAGAAGGCGGAGAAGAGGAAGAAAAGGAAATTGGATACGAAAAAGAAAAGAAAAAGTCGGACCCATTTCAGACCAAGAATTTCCTCTGCCCATTCCTTCCGTATTCCCCGCTAAAAGAATCCAGCTTGACACCTACCAGGATGACCTCTGGCCTATCTCGACCGTCTACTCCAGGCGTCATTTGCACCCTCAGTCGCCACTGCCCCCGCTTCACAAGCCACTCGGAGGAGTCCTCGATCCCCGCCACGCGCTTCTGGCGCTTCCGGGGATGCGCGCCCAGGAATGCACCTTGGGGTTTTGTTGATGGGGGCCGGCTACTCACCCCGGAGTGTTGCTGCCATGGCAGATTTGGACTTCCGCCCGCAGCGCTCCTTCCCGCATCGCTTCCGGGGCCGGGCCGGCTACCCATACCATAGGCGTCATCAACAGCCGCACCTTCCAGGTCGTGTCCATCTGCCGAATTGACACCTTCTCGATCCCATCCTTGCCACTCCTCTCCATCCAGCTGCACGAAGCAATCAGAGCCGATTTTGATCTTCACTCTATCCTCGCTGAGTGGAGTGTTTCCCGGGCTTGCTGGACCAGGGGTTGACCCGCTGGCGCTTCCATTCATACTATTCTTCATCAGGACCAGACCGAGTGCTCTTTCATGTCCTACCGGCAATCCCAGTTTATTGGCAATCACCTGTAAGAGTGCTGTGACGCGCTGGTTCGTAGTTCCGGAAAACTCCGCTCTCCCGAGTTTCCAGTCCACCCTTGTCTGCTCACCTCCTATTTCTAGGATGAGCTCTCTCTGTGTATCATCGACGAATGGCCGGGAGTAGTTGATCCAGCCTGAAGTACCGCGCGGCGGCAACTGATCAGGGGTTACCGGGTCGGGGACGAAGGAAATTCCAGACGGCTTGATATCCTCCAATCTGATGACCATCTCCTGTTTTTGTCGCTTCTGATTCCACGATATCTCATGCGGAATTAACTTTTGTTCCAACCCCTTTAGGTGGAAATATTTGCAATCGCGCAGGAGCTCTTGTCGGTGCTCTTCATTCCGTATGTGAACCGGATAACCGCGTAGCAAGTGGAGAAGCTCGGCAAAGACCTCGCCCGAACGGGTCGGGACCTCAGGCGGTAATATCGAGGGCGGTCGCAGGAGCCCCTCTCGACTCAACCCGGGGAAGACTTCATTCGGCGATGAAAAGAAGACCGCAAACCCGAGTGAAAAATAATTCGGGCTATTTCCGGGGGACTGAAATAGTTCACGATTGATCTGGAAAGGCCTTGATCCGATCGAGATGAAGATCTCCGACTCGAAGAGTTGCGAGATCAACTTTGGAACTACTCCAATCAGCTTTCATCCTCCGCAAACTCTGAAGACAACCTACGGCTATAGAATTGCGCATCAGCGAACAGCTGTACAAAATGTTGCCCGTCTCTGGGAGAAACATGATAGCCTGCACAACGTTAATATCTCCATTCCCCCAATTGCAGTTCCACTACAGGTACCTTGTAAATGCCTAGCAATATCCCTAAACGTGACCGGATCCCGATCGATGTAGAGTGTTCTCACGCTCTGGCCCTCTTCCAGGTTCTCCAACTGCTGCTCGAAGAATTGCGAAAAGTATGAGGGAGCTCTAGCACTCTCAGTCTTCTATCCTAACTGCGCACAATATTGAAGGGAGTTTCATTCGTATACTGACCATCTGAGGATATCGATGCGCCGCTAAAACCATAATCAGCCTCAATGAACCAGCGCAAAGCACTCCGGAAAGAAGGCAACAAACCTCAATCGAAACAATTCGCCACCAATTTGGATTGGAAATACCTGTTTCGTTATGGATCGCTATCAGCCTCAAAGCACGTGACGAATTTTTTTCCTACTCATCGCGCCGGTAGCGCGGGACAGGGCAGGGTAGAATGTGGTGGTGATATCAGGGTTCTCATACCTTCTCGTGTGGCAGGATCCTGGGGATTTCAGGAAAGAGCGCGCTCGCGGCAATCCTCGAGGCTGGTTTATCGTCGTGGTTGTTTCCCTGACTGTGCACGCTCATCGTGTCGTCTGCGGTGTCGCCTTCTACGGGGATTTCCCTCTTCACTGGTCCTGTGCCGCCACCTCCACCACTCTTGCTCGGGGTCTCCCTCTCTGATAACCGAATAGCCGGAGGCGGGCGCAAGGACGAGGATTGAGAAACGATACTGCTGGCTGGTCGTTTATTTGACTTGACTTTACCCGCGGAGTTCGGGGATGACGATGGCAGAATCTTGTGAGATGGTGGAAGGCTTCTCGGAGGAGGGGGGCACTTTGCGCCGGAAGCCGCGGGTGAACGACTACTTGCCGAGGGGGGATCGCAGATACCGTGGGTGGGATGAGAGGGGCGGTATGAGGGGTGGGAAGGAGGAGGATGATGAGGATGAGAAACGGGACTCTGCGGTGGCTCGAAGAATGGGTTGAGCGAGCCTGTGGGTGTTGCACCAAGTTCCACCCACGGTGCGAAGAGGCTGCCGGGAGATATAAGACCGTAATCCGCTCCACCACCCGATGGAGCTGTGGCTGGAGCAGAAGTGCCCAATGCAGCGGTAGGAGCCACGGTGGAATCCGCCGCGGTAGATGGCAGTAAATTCGCTGAAGGGGCAGCAGTGCTCTTGCAATTGCCCGCCCGAACACCGGTGCTCTTGGCCGTTGCGGTTGAAGGAGCTGATGAAAAGCGGTGGAGACTGGTCATAATAAAGCCAAAAACCTCGGGGGCCACAAATGACGGAAAAGAGAAACGCCCAGCCAATCTTACCGATCTCAACTCTGAACGACCACGATTTCTCTCACACACCGCTCCCCCCTGGTACAGCGCTCTTGCACTATCTCACTGACTGCAAGGCGCGCCGTTCCCACGAACCTATTTCAGGAACTGACAACCCGAACTGGCGTTTCTCCTTTCTTCTCTCTGTCTCTCTCCCCTTCCTTCGATTCTTTTTTTTCTTTTTCTCCCGCTTCCCCTATTTTTTTTCTCAGGCTATTTTCCTATTCGCTAGACTGGATGTGATATTTGTTTTTTTTCTTCTTCTATCCTTTTTTTCCCTTTCCTTTTTCCTTCTCGATTTTCCGTTCCAGAAAAGAAGCCACGATCGATTGCGCCGGCTCGCTTCCCGCTTTATCAGTCAGGGCGTCAATTCGTGTCTTTTTTTCGTGCAAAGTGCTGGGGGAGTATTGACGACCGAAAAAACCTTCCCAAAACACCACGATCCGCGCTCGCACGACCTAAACCGAATTCCCTCGAGTTTTGTGATTACTGAAAGGGGGGGAGGAAACAGGGAAATATTGAAATATAGTTATCCGGATATAGCGCCTATCGAAGTCGAGATGTTAGCCCGGTAAGGACTGCAGAGTACCGCTTTCTGGGATTGATAACCAGAAAAATGATGCACGTATGTCTGGTGAGTGGATGTTGTGTCTCTTCATACGGTAGGTGCCCTTTGATTGTATGGAGGCGCGCTATCGTGACCGCATTCGTGAGATGTGTTGTAAGCTTGATGGATAGAGTTTGAGATAGAGTTTGCGAAGCCTTCTTTATGAAATACCGGAGGAGGTTCAACTAGACGGTGAAGCCCGAAGAATGTGCGATACGCGGAAGAAAAAATACTTGATGAGGATGACGATGCCCTCGATGATTCAGTATTACCGGTAGACTAATATCGCTTAGTAGAGTATCGTACTGAAGGGAGCGCCGGGGGATACGGAACTCGAGATAATGGGCGAGGCCGAAGCATATAAAACCTCCAGTTTCGTTTCTCCCCCCCTCGCTCGACCGTTCCACGCCTAGATCTAGCCCCATTACAAAACCTAATCCTCAGCATCTCGTTTCTTAAGCGAAAGGCAAAAAATGTGTAAGGAGAAGAACACCTTCCGACGGTAAGATCTTGGTACTGGTCGCGAGGCGGAGGTAGATAAGCTTCAATGGGCACAGCCACCATCGACACTATGCCCCGGCACCAGCCATCCAGCTCCTTCCCCCGGACTCCGAACTCGCTACTCTTCTCCACTTCGGTAACGTCCACGGTAGGGCTGGGAGTGGGTACTTGTGATTGTATCGGCATTGTGCCTGGATCTGGATGCGCCATCTGAATTCCGGACGCGGCGGGGCCCCTTTCCACCGCCGCCGCCGTTGGACTCTTTTTTTTCCTGGTGGGCTGAAAGCTTATTTCTCCGCATGCCGGGGAGTCAGCACTATCGACTAGCTTAAAGGGCGGTACGATTGGTGGGGTTCAAGCATGGTTCCTATCACTGCATCATCACTCTGCTGAGGCAGACTCTACGAGTACTGTACTGTAATAGAGTACTGTACTGTAACATCTGAATGAGATAGCTGGAAAGCAATCACGCTCTACACCCTCAATGCCAAAATTCCCTAACCCCCTACCGTACCCCGATTTTGCAAGCCACGTATTGTTACTCGGTTGGCCGTAATATTCTTGTAATAAATATCACCGGGAACCTCACCCTCTCCGCACTCACTTCCCCCTTGCCGATGGAATGTGGAAAACCGACCAATTGCGCGGAGAGGATGCCACGCCGTTCCTGCGCCATATCCTCCAACGGCCGGGCGGTAAGGAGAAGAAAGAAGAAAGAAAAAAAAGAAAATGGGGAAGATGTCGTGAGGCATGCGGCTCCCAGAGATCGACCAGCTCGTTCCTGCATGAACCCTAGACTAATTGAGAAAAACACTCGGAAACACTCTATTCGGGATCGGGATTACGGTCGTGTGGTCTGGACAGCCCCCCCTCCTCCGCTTCGTCTAAACCCAGATTCAGCTCGATCTCGTCTCGGCATCTATCCCCACGTGGTAAAAGGTGGGAGGAGCACGGTACAGTACCGTGGACTAAAGCATAACTTTCAGCACTTGAGAGAATCTCATCCCTCAATCCCTCTCACCTCACCCCGCTCACTACCGTATTACCTACTGTCCTCGTGTGCCGTATGATACCGGTAGTTTTTTTTCTCCATCCCATCCTCGACTCTCTGCCATTTGGCAGGCCGGACCGGTCCCGCATTGCGAGCAGCAGCGGCAGCGGTGCGCTCGGCTGCGTGTTGCCTGTGTGATTATGGAGACTTATTCACGGTGTAGGCCAGTATGGGTTTGGAGCGTCAGGACCTACTAGACTACCGGTGCCGTATATGATTTGTTACGTCCAAAACGTGCACCGTGAATTCACTTATTTTTAGATTCCAGACGCTCTAGACCCACATTGTTCATTGCCAAAGAGAGAAAACCCCTATTTTAGGAAGGGCGAATTATGATAAATCAGAAACGGGGGTCTTTTTTTTCTTTTGGCAATAGGAGTTCTGAATAAATCTCCTTAACAAGTGCCAGGGGAGATGTTTTCGTACAGGACAGGGATTATTTTGCGGGTTAACCTAAATTAACTGTGCGAAAACGTTATCCCTGGCACTTGTATGACAGTCGCTTTTAAAACGTTGGGCTTTTGGTGTAAAAGGGGAAAAGATGTTACACCAGCCACAGTTCATATGCTAAGCCATTACAATATTAAGGGCGATTTCCTCCAATTTATCATACTGAAGTTCTGGGACCATCCCCACGAAACCTATCGTTTGTAATATTCAGGTTTAGAATTTAATGCTTAAATAATATACTAACCTGTTTAAATTATACTACCATATATTGGGAGTTTTTATTTTATTTTTATCATTCAAGCCCCAAACCTGGGATCCTACTTTTCTCAACTCTTGGCATTCAAACTAGCACAGCCACGTAACGCCTTTTTTCTTTTCTTTTCAGCCTGGTACACATTTTGGGTGTCGCGAAGCATACCGGTATCTGTCGCAAACAGCGGCAACACTCCGGACCCGGGGAATACGTGCCATAGTATACGCGTCAGAAAGTATAGAGTAGATGAAGCTGGTGAACGCCCCCTTAGTCCTCTAAGGGGGAAACATGGAAAATCCGATGTTCGCCAAAATTAGAGTTCCGCCGGACCTTGGTCAATTAGTCATTCTTACCCCTGTCGCAGATCATGTTGTGAAAGAGTCTAGCTTAAATAGGGCTAGATTATGCCAGACGGGTCTCATCCAGCCCCGTTCGCAAAGTCTTCGAGGCTAGAAAGGTCCCGTAGATGTTTCCCGGCGGCAACCAAAGTGCCAGTACCGGTACCGGTACTCGTACAAGAAATTGCCATGTATGCCGGGTCTGAATCTCGTGTTTAAGGAGGAGATCCATTTCTAGTCAGTCCCCGGAGGTCTGCGATGATGGATAGGATACAAGCAAATTTTTCTGCTACTGGCACTCTGACCATGATGACTGCGCTGCATTGCCAAAGCCCGCCTTGTTGGGCCGGGATGTGACCCCTTGGTCCAACGTCAGTGAAGTGCAAATATTGTTGCGCGCACATAATGGGCGGGTCAACCAGTGCACCTACCCATGCAGTAAGGGATAGTGAGTCTCGCTAGTTTAGGCATTTATCTCTTGACGCAGAACTGAAGGGTTGACCCTCCCCGACACGAGTATAATAGGCGACTGTTTATCGTGTGTCAACCGGAAGAGGGCCCGCAGATATCGCGCTAGGTCTAATGACCAACTAGGATGCTTGTACGATGGAACCACGATATATGACATGGCTCTGGTTATGATCAGTGTTGGGGGCAAGAAAATCGATACTCTTCCTCCGCTTATCCGAGTACAGCACCCTTGAGTTGTAACTGCCATCTCGAACCCCTAACAAGGTAAGCGAGCAGGTTGTGCAGTGCACCTCGAAAAGCTTCCAGACCGTCTACCATGAGATCTTATGGAGAACGCCTTAGGTGTATTATTTAATTGAGGCCCAGAGCCCGAAGGGTGAGTTGACCGCAATGGCTGGGGCTTCGAGGGCTTAGCCTCGCCTAGAAACCCCGCGGTTGCTTATGCGAACCGTATGATCCCATAGGGTTATCCTGGGATACGGTTGGACCGGGACTTTGCAACCGCCAACGTGGCATCCTGGCAAAGTAATTATAGCTTACGGGCGATTAAGGGCGCGAATGGCACCTGTGACGTAGTACTCGAGTACCGGTATGTACGGTACGAGGATAGCGCAGCGCAGTTCGATAAAGTACGGTACGGTACTTAAGGGGTGAGCATACCGTAGGTAAGCGAGGCGAAGTTGGTACTTGGCTGGATTTTACCCGACCAAGGTTTGGCGAGTGTAACCATGGAAACAGCCAATCTCGGCGTTCTCTTGGAGGGGGAAAAAAGCGAGCCGAACTCAAAATGTACCCGAAACATCCTGCGATCTCGTTGGTCGAGTGACCCGGGGGCCCCAGGAACCAGTGCTTCCAGTCGTCCAGTCCCACTACTACCCCTGGTAGGATGCTCAAGCGCCAGCTCTTTTTTATGTTTATTTTTTATTTTTATTTCTTAACTTGTTTAGGTACTAGTATTTGTCCCATTGCGCAACTTTGCGTGTCCATAGTCGACGGCCGTCCACCCCGTCCAGGACGGCACCAAGGCAGTCCGTCCCGTCCAAGGACGAGACAGTCTCGTCCTTCGTCGTCCTCACCCCGTCTTGGACGGACGGGACGACTGGAAGCACAACCAATGAGAACCGTTTCGCCTCACTTACCCTGAACCCCGGGTACTTGCTGCCGATAGCGATATTTGGTCACGTGACTTATCTCTGCAGGCTTCAACTGGAAGGCTTAGCAGATTCCGCTTATCAGACTCACGTGACTAATACATATATAATATATCTATCGGCCGCAGCAGTAATGCGATTTCTGAGTGACACCATGAGCACTGCATAGTGTGCCGCTGCATCGGCAAGATCCCGCACGATTTCCTTTTCCCCTCGGGTGTGATTATGGGGCATGCGTGCGTCAAACCTCGCCCCCGGGCTGACCACGAGCCTCAAGATCTGATTCCGGTGCAACGCTAGTGATGTGAATCTAGACGCCGCCCAGTGGCAGAACTTGAACACGGATGCGAGAATAAGTAGTTCGCGGTACAAGTCAGCTCTGTTGTGCGATATATGGCAGTGTCGGTGATAGGGCCTCTTACTCAAAAAGCAACCATATGCTCTTCTCGAAGAGATATGACCACCCTTCCATTAATCCGGCGGTATGAGTAGCTGATACGTACTTAGGGTACAATACCACACTTGTGCAATAGCTGTGGGGTTCGCTGACGTGGCCAGGGGACAGCTGCATGCCCTGTAAAGCAGAAGGGGTGATTTTGGGGGGACGCGGCGTTTCTCCGGGAAACAAACCAATGGCCGATTAAACCCTTAAATACCTTTGGTGGCATATGTAACGTGTGGACTGGGAAGGGCCTCTGCGGAACAGGGCTATCATACCATACCGGAATGCTTCCAAAACTCGGACCCCCGGGCCCTAATGGGTTTTGCTGTGGGAGGGAGGCAAGAGCATTAAAAACTCTCGGATTTGAGGCATTCAGTCCCGGGGCTGAAAAGCGTCTATGCAAGTTTTTCGAGTTGAATTTGTGACGCCCTTTTTGCATGCGTACCGGTATCTGGCAGATCCGCTCGAAACTCGGCGCTCGAAAAAAGATTTTCAACCCGGGGGTTGAATACTCCTTTTATAACCTGGGTTCCGTGTTTTTGCGTTGTTACTCGTGCGTCTCAGCCAAGAATTGGTTTCCCCATTTGTGATAGCCAGTGTGGGCCAGTACTTTTCCACCAAAGAAGTATAGTGTCTGGATGTTGCATAACTAGTACGTGATCAGGTAACCTGTACTCGAGTACTCAATTAGTAGAACAAGATAACATCGTCAGAGAAGTAAGAGTTGTATGAGACAATTCCCCAAATAGTTAGACCTCTCAGCTAGTTCTCCACTATACTTCGTTGGTGGAAAAGTACCTGCCCACACTCACTCCCACAAATGGGGAAACCAATTCTTGGCTAAGACGCACGAGTAGAGTTTTCCTGTGCAGTAAGTAGGATCCAGAGGGCCGAGAACCGGAACCTTTAACCTCTGTTACTAGCGACCGAAAAGAGATTGAGGAAGCTTTTCCCCAGAGCCGGGCGTTTATTCCTCGAGTTAAATCCTGTCGCTATGAATAGCGGTATTATAGGTTGACTCAATCTATGCAATCCTGCAAACCTCCTGGCTCTCTAGCCATAGCCGAATTTAAGTCCGGATACCGATAACCTTGGATCAAACGTATTCGTTAGTTGCTAATAGCGGGATATCGGTCCGTAGATTCTATACCGGCAAGAAAGATACGGTAGAGCTTTGTGGAAGCTAAGGCCCCTGAGCCGTTGCTTTGGAGTCCTCCAATCTCTCAATATGTTCGTTTTTGCTTCGGCGTTGCTTTTCCACGAAGACACCCTCGAACTCGGGGGGACTTCACCCGAAGGTAAACGGTCCCGAAAACTCTTGAGAATGGTTGGGAATGATTAGGATAAGCCGCTCCTTATTTGTGCCAAAGGCTATTCGCCAACACGGCCCCCTCCTATCCATTGAGACGCTAGGGCCATACTCGGTTCCGTAGTACATTGGAAATAATGTCGCCGGATACCTCCTTGGGTGAAGCGGGCGATGGCGACTGGAACATCTAAGGGATCGAACAAACGGCCAAAGATAAAAGCAATGGGTAAATGGAGTTTTGGAGGGTGCCAGGAGCAATGTCTTGAGTGCAAAAAATAGTCATTGTTGAGCGGAGCTCTGTTCCGAAAACTGGTTTGCTCCCCCAATGTCTGAATCCAGGTCAGCAGCAGCTACTAGTACGGTACACGCTCATACTGTAAATGCGGCAGTTCTGCAAAAACATGGAAGTCGTCAAGCCCCGCTCGAGTATTAGTGTGGGGCAATTGGAGTATCGCAGCAGTCTGCACCTTAAAACGGGAACCTAGGACAAACCTTCCAGGCCGCGTAAAATGGAATATACAAGCAGCGGGAATAGTAGGAGTGCTAGCTCTGGTAAATAGCGGAAAGGGAAAAAAAAGTCAAGACCGAAGAGCAGCACTGGTGATACTGTTTGCAATCGTGTCACCATAACTGCCAAAACATGCGATATCGGATGCTACCTACCTAAGGAACCCGAATAATGCTAACACCTATAACTTGAGTTCTCGGGGCTCCGGTAAACCGACGGTATGATGACTTTGCGCTCTGGGGTTAAGGGATCGGTTTCTAGGTCCATCGGTGTATCCCCGTGGGTCATTAAGAGCGATCAACAGGTCAAACATGCTTCTTTCAAAGCTTTGTGATAGCCCACGGTTATCCCGGGAGTATAGGGCTCTATAAACACCGGTGTTGTAGGCGAGAAACCCCTATATAGTACGATACGGTGTGAAAAGCTAGTTTCAACACGGAAGGTAGCACTGTATTGAAGAAGTAAAACCAAGGGATGAAATTCCGGTACTCGAGTACCTGTAAATATGGATAGATAGTTATAGCATAGTACCGGTACTGGCACAGTGTTAGGCTGAGCCGCCTGGGAGTGAAGTCACAAGATTGTGCACAGAGGGGCTCTCCCTTGTTCGGTTGGGAAAGGATCGAGTCAGAAAATGAGGAGGGCCCAGCACGAGGCCCAATTATTCTTGTCCTTGGGTGCAGTATAAGTATGTTCTATGCCGGGATACTGGCTGCTGGTATCGCATGTGCGAATACCGGTAGTTGGGTATTCTTGCAGAATCAGCCGAGGGTCAGCCGACCTGCAGACCATCATCCGGACATAGGATAATCATTTCTCCTAGGAGTGAAATATTGCTTGCGAAGGGAAAGGGTAGCGGCTGGCTTTGCTCGAGAGATAACGAGGAAACGATGCAGTGCACCGGTATGAAGGATGTTTCCTACCGGTACGCCTAAGGAAAGACTTGCGAACGTCGTACCGGTATAAGCATCATACGGTATTACTTGTACTAGTACTGTACAGTACTAGTACTCGTACATTAAACCGGTGCTGCAGATCCAGGGTCTTGGTCTCGGACGCTTTACTAACGTAGTGCCCGTATCATACAGTGCCTTCTTCTTGGCGTTTCTAGCGAGGCGGCCCCTCGGGCCTTTAGTCTGGCCGATGCCACACAGTGCCTTAGGTTAACTGTACCAGGTACTCGAGCACTCGTACGGTAGATACTTCGTCTCCCCAGCATCGCACCACACTTCCAACCTCCGCCCATACAAACACCGAACCCTTCATTTTACCGTAAACGTCTCTCACCCCACCAAAAAAAAACCCCCACCAACCCATTCTCGGCGGAACAGTA
>LN891239.1:76002-98487 GCA_900010015.1 Tuber aestivum
CGGTACATAGCTCCGCGGCACAATCGACAAACATGGCCACCACTACCGGTAATGCATCCAACGACGAGGCTGCAAAGCCAAAGGTCACGCTGTTCTGGTTCGTATCAAACTTTCCCCTCTTCTAGCCGCTTACTCAAAGTCGCCACCCCTTGACAAACTCATCAGGCTCGACCAATCCCGCGCCCAAGGCATGGTATGGCTCCTCGAAGAACTCGGTCTGGACTACGATCTGGAGGTTTACAGACGTGTGGATGGGCTAGCTCCACCGGAGGCCAAGGAAATACATCCACTCGGGAAATTCCCCGTGGTAAAGGTTAACGACGATCTATTTGCTGAGTCTGGATTTATTACCGAGTACTTGGTCGACAACTACGGTGAATGGTTGAAGCCTAAAGACCGTGCTTCCTTGATGAGATACAAGTCTGTAGCATCTCTCCCACCCTCCCCCATGCTCTTTAGCGGTTGGGGTTTTTTTTTCTAAACACCGTGTGCAGGTATTTTCTCCATTATGCAGAGGGCTCCTTCATGCCTCCCCTGCTCGTTGGGATTGTAATGCAGGGCGTCAAGAATGCACCCGTCCCATTCTTCCTGAAGCCATTTGTCAATATGATATGCTCCGGTGTTGAGACAAAGTACTTGTTGCCAAATTATAAGACACATTTTGATTTCCTCGAGTCTGAAATCTCCCAGCGTCCATGGATTGCTGGAGAGGAGTTTACTGGCGCGGATATCCTGTTATCCTCCCCACTTATCTTGATGAAAGGAAGATCGATATTCACACAGGGAAATTATCCGAAACTTTGGGCGTACACAGAAAAGCTCACAGAGAGGGGAGCATATAAGAAGGCAGCGAAAAAGGTATGATTTATGAACAAGTCCCGAGTTTCCTAGGCTTTTCGGTACCGTGGGGGTTATATGACTAATCTACTCTGGACAGACCGAAGCGATGGAGGGAGACAAACTTTTTTAGGTGAAGATGAAGATGGGCGCTGTGTGATACCAGGAGGGCGACTTGGATTTACCGGTATTTCTCTTTAGTATATTGGAGCGCATATCAATGTGATTGTTGGTTTGGTCTTTGACCGCTGTGCCGCTGTTTCGTGACAACCTACATTCGTATTAATCCCAACCAATATCGGTATGGTGGCTCGATAGACGCCCGGACCGGTCACCTGAGCACGTCACCCGGCCTTTACGGCTTAGACTATGCTGTGAGAAGTTTTCTAGATATCCTCTTCTACCCATCACAGAGTTGGATTTTGTGTTGCCTTTCCACTATGGCAGTAATTAACCCGATGAACGCCTTCTCGCTTATTGTAAGTCTTGGACATAACTACCGGTACTGTATTCCGTAGAAAGCAACAAAGTTGGGACCCCCAGTCATGCGGGCGGGATCTCATATCACAATACCGACAAGGGGAGAAGAACACCAAAATCCAACCCTCGAAGCCTCAATCTCAGAGACAACACAACGAAGGAAGGAAAGTCCCGCATGCGGCCCGTGCGCATCAGGCGGAGAAACCGAGTGATTCGTTGTGAGCACCTCGGGGGGGGGGTTACAGCCGCTCATGACGTGACCGCCCCGAAATCCTCAGGTACAGTATGATACTCATACTCGAGTACGGTACACTCATGTCTCCGTGCCAGGGATTGGCACCATTCCTGGAACCGCCACTGCAGGCCCGTAGAAACGGCAAGCGTGCTCTAGTTCTTTGCCCGGAGACGCGAGCATTCTTTCCACCCGTGATCCACGGTCTTTTCCGCACAAAACTGATAGGCTACTCAGATAGACGGTTAGCGATAGAGCGGGTAGGGATTTCTTTGGGTTGAGGCTCTCAATACTGCCAGAAGCGAGAGATGATATAACTTGTATGGAAGGGTCGGAAGCTTTAATACTGGTAGTTTGAACCTCATACCCTTTCTCATTGCTAACCTCCATACCGGGCACCCTACCATAGTAGTCCTACATAGTGTACCGTACGAGTACTGTATCCGGCACCTCAAAGGCTGGAATAGTTGGGAATGGCGCTAGGAGGGCCAGAGTCTCCCCCTTTTGGATTAGGGGGGGAAACCACAGTGAGGAGGTTCTCTCTCTCAGCCGTCGGTTGGGACAGATGAAAAGAAAAGAAAAAAAATACAACAGATGTTGCTCGGAGAGGCAACGCCAACGTCCCGCGAAATCCTCAGTTATTACAGTTTTTTTACCGTATGCCCGTGAGACGGCTTTTTTCTCACCACAGAATTTATCCATGCTGTTTTGAATGTTGGGTGAGATCCCACCTAGCTAGCGGTTGGCGATGGGATATCTACTGTAGTTGGTCAATTGGGTATCTCCCGGGCAGGGTTCGGACCACATGATGCCCTGTCATCCCTCCCACGTCTGATACGGCACTGGTAATCTTATCAAAAACATCAATGTAAGCGACCGTAATTCGCTAAAGCTTCCAGCCGCTCGGGGTCGGGTAGTACAGTAGTTGGGTAGCGAGCACTAGACTAGCCCGTGTGTGTACTACTGTATGTGTGGGAGTCTGTTTATACCGCACCACGGCTCTTCTGGAAAAAGAGTATAAAGATCCAAGCTCAAGGCTCTTCATTCCGGATTTTTGTTCCTCAGAATCAGTGAGCCGAGTTTCCACCAGCCAGCACAGTCCTTCAGATCAACAAGTTGCTTTTCCTCCCGTCAATTCCACATGTCTCAAAGGGCGGCCTCCCCAGAGGAAAACATGAATCCTCAGGTTATCCTCGTCACTGGAGCAAATAAGGGTATTGGCTACGGAATTGTTCGCAGTCTGCTTACTTCTGCCCCCTCCCGTTCTATCATTTATTTGACCTCCCGCGATGTCTCTCGCGGACAGAAGGCTGTCACGGAGCTTTCTGCCATTGGAGGACGCTCTTCAAATCTGGTTTACCACCAATTGGACATCACCGATGAGCAGAGTATCGACACCTTGGTCAACAAGATCAGGAACGCCCATGGGAGACTCGATGTTCTCATTAACAATGCTTCTATTGCTGGAACCGACAATGAATTGATGGTTGATGTCAATTATTACGGAACTTTGATGGTATGTTCTCTGCTTTAGCCCTCTTTCGGCGTGGGGGAAAAAAAATGGAAAATGGAAGGGGAAGAATGGAGTTAAGTGAGATGCCAACGGGCGCAGGTGTGCAAGAAATTCCTCCCAATAATTGAGAAGGATCACGGACGCATTGTCACCATGGGCTCCGCAATCGGCCATCTGGCAGCATTTGAAAACGAGGAGATAAGGAACCAACTCGGCAACCCAGAACTGACGGTCGAGCAGCTGAGCGCTCTGATGGACAAGTACAAGGTTTGTTACCACATCCTTCTCCTGCCTCTCTCCATATACGAATTTGCCGGTTGGTTGGTTGGCGTTGTTGTCTCAGTGACTAAATGTGACCCCGACTAGGCGGACTGTAAGGACGGTAAGGCGAGTGAGAATGGATGGCCCATGGCATATGCTGTTACCAAAGCCGGGGAGACGGCGCTTTCCGGAATATTGGCAAGGAAGTACCCTAGCTTGCTGATCAACGTTTGCTGCCCTGGATGGTATGTTATCTTTTCCCCAACCACTTCTCCTCTGTGGCCGGCACATAGCTGATAGTTCTTCACTGCCAGGGTTAACACAGAAATGGGTGCCTCCATGGGGGGCAAGCCACCTAAGACCATTGGTAAGTTTTTTCCACTCGTCCCATTCAAACTTTTATGCCGTCCCACCATGAATAAGTGCTAACATGATAGCAAGACGAGGGTGCAATAATCCCCGTTAGGCTTGCTGTGAGCGACCTTGGTGGCGTTTCTGGAGGGTTCTGGGAAAATCCTAGCGTCATGGACACCGGCGTTGGCAGTGTCTCGGTCTGGTGAAATGTCATCACCACTGCCGACTTGGCCTGGTTATAAGAAATACTTTCTGGAACACTCAATCGTGTTCACCGTCATGTACAATAGCCCTTTGTGTTCTTTCGTTCCTTTCACTTGCCATGGGGTTTTTTTGGAGTCGGAGATTCTATTTTTTTTTAAATCTCAATTTTATCCTTTTCCTTCCCTCCTCTTGCCTCTCACAGGGAGGAAGGAGGAAAAAGGACTGAAACAAAAAATTCCTTCCATTCATCCATTCCTGTGACAACTATTATGAACCTGTACTAGTAGTGAAAATCCCCACTCCAGCGCCTGTCCCATCCATGTCTGCGCAAAGGACCGGTCGGGTGTTGAGCACTGCGCAAATCTACCCGCTGCTGCACCATTGTGCGTAATCACGCCTGCATTACCCCACAAATTCACAAGTCAGCCCTCGAATCGATATCATTAACCCCATTCTAACAGGGCAAAAAAGGAGAGGAAAAAAGGAGAAGAAGAAGAGAGAAAGAAAGAAACTCACCGCAAAATGCAGCCTTCTGCCTATTAACGCTTCCTATAATAACCCTATCCGGGCCCGCTTCACCGCCGGTATACACTCGGGGCCTACCGGCATCCACTTGCCCAAGAAGAGGAAACTCGTAGTAGTTGCGCCTATAGCCTGAATTGAATATGAACCCTTCATGGTTCTTGTACTGGTGCGGGTAGTCCCAGTGATTCGGGGACTGGGGCCCTGTTGCGACTTGTCTGTCTGCGATTAGATGCTCTAGGGCCTCATTAGCGGCGGCGGCGATTTGTTCTGGTGTGAAGTCGTACTCGACTGGAATGTTGTTAGTTTTTTTCTTTTCTTTCACTTATGTATGTGTGTTGTTGGATGTGCGGTCGGGTGGGTGGGTGGTGATGGAGGATGTTGTTGCTGTTTGTTGTTGTTGGTTCTACACCACATTACGGGTGGAAAAAACCGACATCCCACCACTCAATCCAAGTTAGCCAATTTTCGTGGGGCCCGAGCCGCACACCCCCCCTGCTAGGACTGCTGCTCTGAGTTCGGTTTATGCGTGGGGGCGTTGTCTCGGTCATGGAATCTGGTTGCTAGCCGGGTAACGATGAATTGTTAGATGAGTAAGGGATGCCAAGCCAGTGACATTAGTCTGATTTCTTCTATTACCTCTCATGTGGTACAAGTACTCGAGTACATCAACGAAGAACACAACACTTACGCTATCAAGAAAATATCCTCTCCACCAGCCCCCAACAATGTTTTCACTTTTTCACACTTTTCGATCGTCTTCGTACCGGTTCCATCTTTCAGTGTTTCCAACCGTCCCGGGCGTGGTGGGCCAGGACGGCAGGGCATGGCGTCCGTCTTTGATAAAGACTGCTGTCCGAGGGGCTGACGCCTAGGCCCGGGGGTCTTAATACAAATGGCATCTTCCAGCCGTCCTCACCAGGGCCCGGCCGTCATCTGCAGAACCCGGCCGTCATCTGCAGGGCCCGGCTGCCATCTGTAGGGCCCGGCCGTCATCTGCAGGGTCCGGCCGTCATCTGCAGGTCTATTTGCAGGTGAGACACCTATAGGGCCCGGCCGGCTGTCCCGGGCAGAGGTTAGGACGGACCACAGAACGGGCGTCCGTCCAGGGCAGAGTTCCAGGAACCGGCGTCCGTCCCGTCCGAAGCTAAGGACGGACGGAATGGACGTTTGGGAACACTGTTTCTACCGGTAACAAGACAATCCTCAAGCTTTCACCTTCCAGGAGGTTTGTCATGACAAACAGTCGCAGAGCTCGCCATGCTCCGACAATTTCTTTGCTTGAACACAAGAAGGAGATCAAAAAACGGGATGACTGGTGGGTGAAGTGGATGGAGTCACAGCGCCGAGAGCTGGAGGAGAAGAACGAATAACACATTCGTGAAAGCGCAACCCTCCATGTAAGAACCCCTTTGGTATTGACTTGGATAACATATCTAAATATACTGGAGGTTCAACTGTTGCAGGCACAGGTTAAGAAGCTACGCCTCCCCCATAATTTTAACGTTCGGGGCGGATTAGGTATTTGATAAATTCCGTTAAAATTGCTATAAAGTTGATTCTAACATCCTACACCAGAAAGGATTGCATTCCAAGCACGGTTGGAGGACCGAGTGGGTGAAGCTTGTCGGCCGGGTGTCCAAAGCGCACTCAATAGGCTTGCCGCTCAAGAAGAATATCAGACCATTCTAAAGGACAAAATCCAAAGGTGGGGGTGGAGCGGGATTACGTTAGTCTTGGTGCAAAGAGCCTCACATCAGGAAGTTGGTTGGCTAAAGAGGCTGAGTGTCATGGGCGGAATGATGTCTTTAATCGTTATTGGTATATTGAATGTTGGTCGTGTTCACCAATAGAGACTTTGCGGTGGGTGCATCCGGACAGCCCTAGCAGCCAAGAAACTGGGAATTTGAAGCAGAATGGAATTTGGGCTTTTACCGTGGATAAACCCCGAAAAAAGCGGCTCCATCAAGCTTCACAATTCCCCAAATAAATATTTGACCAGATTTGACCTCTACAACTTCTATCCACAATATAATTTTTAATATTGCTTTCTTCTAAATCAGTTTTTTTAGTATTAAAACAAGAGAGGTAGAAGTGTCTGGTCTATAAAAATCAAGACGTTTGAATTCAACCCCTGACAGAACAGAGGATTAACAAATCTATCTCTGGAAGTTGTGGGACTTGGCATATGTATGCCAAGATAGCACAAACGGGCTCTGGTCCTCTGGATTCGTCTACTTGTACCGCAAAGTCTCTATTATCCCGGGACCTCCTGGTCCAAGCTCTTGGTACCACCCCGGCACACCAAAATCTATACTCGAGTAAGGAGGGACATGGCACTGTAAAGTTTATAGTTTCGTGGTGTAGTTGGGATGGACACAAATGAAAGCCAGGCAGGGTTGTGAAGGGAATGTCTCAGTTGGGGAGTACAGTAGGAATTCACGAGCACGTATCGTACCCTGGTCCGTTTCCCCACAACTAGCACCCGTGGTCCCAGACACAAAGACAGGTGTCGGGATGATCATCGCGATTATTAAGATGATTATCAAGAGGAGGAACTTCATTTTGGGAAGAGGGCTATAAAGTAGGGCACAGTATCGTTGGCTCCCCTAGTATGATAGAATGATATCATCGCTCGAAACGAAAAGATTTCTGACCTTAAGGAGAGAGAAATATGGTAAAAAAAAATGAAGGGAACTGTTCTCTTCTTATAACTATTCATTCATTACCCCCTCCCCCCCTTCCTCTCTACTTCCCCACTCTCCCTCTTCCTCAATTGGATTGCTGCCTAGTCTAAGTGTACCCTCATCTGTTTTATTTCCACTCCGTCGAGTCAAGCTCTTCGCTCTCTGTCCAACGTTCCCCCAGCTAGGTTCTTCCGTAGTGCAATTCTTTAGCTGTGTTATGCGTTAGAAGAGCAGGGCGAACCTGTTCCCCCACTGAGGATCCTTCTCGGAAGTCGGACTCTGCAGTACTTGTGTCCGGCGGCAATCGGCGCTTGTATCACATCCGAAAATATATCTTGTGTTGCATAACCACCATACAACAAGTACTGACAGAGTGCTGTGCCTGTAGAGATGGAGGTGTTTGTGTGTGTGTGTGTGTGTGGAGAGGTCAGTCTTTTCGGGCTACGGACGAAGCTATGTAAAGGCGGGAAATGCATGACCGCGAAGCTCTGCTTGGAACCAACCCTAATACCCTAACGATCATGAGGATAACCTTCAGTAACCTCCCCCAACGGTTCCGGCGGGGGGAAAGGGAACCTTTTTTCATTTCGGGTAATTTAGATTTTTAGATAATACTCTATTGCCGGATACAAGTACTGTACGAGTAGAGGGACCGCGAGTGGTTGGGCCGTGCGATTATGACGTTGGCGTTTCCTCCTCTTACAAGCCCCGGCTATCCTAGCCTTGTCTTCTATGCCTTCCAATGGTGCTTGACAACCCCCTTACCCCCAGAAGGAAACCCCAGACTACCTACGGGCAGATGTTTGTGCAATTATCATACTCGAGATACTGCGGTGATCTGTTTGTGCTTCGTGCTCTATTGGTCCGGCAACGGAGCAGGAAGCGCCTGTACAGTGCAAAGCAGGAAGTTGAACCTAAATTCTGTAAGTTCCACAGGGGCTAAGGGCAGCAAACCTCACTTGTGGGACCTACAAAACTAAGGCGCTGTACCTCCGCATGGGAGATATTGGGTCGATATAATGATAACGGTAGGGGAACTCCGGGTATGGCGCCTTGCGCTTAAGAAGCACACCCGGCTGCATGCAGGACGTCCCACTCAACCCTCTAAGAAAAGAATCCTATAACTAAAAACTACAACATTCGGCTAACCCTGGACTCAATTTATGCCATTACCGACATAATATTATGGACATAGTTCGCCAACCACATAACAGCCCTTGTAGGCTCAAGTGTTAAAAGGTAACAGAATTACTCTAAAGGCTAGTGAATTGAGATTTCAGGCTTGAGATCATTGGGGTATTGAAACGAATGTTATACTAACCATTATCCGGTAGAGCTCACTCTGAATTCTGTATGGAAACCTCGGAATTGGGTTTTCTTTAGTTATCAAGTTTTTTTCTCAGAGGGTTAAGCCTTACATGTTTCCAGGAGTCAGGTGTGCGTTTTAAGTGCAAGGCGCCATACCCTTCACCCCCGTGTCCCGCCCCCCCCTAGTCACCGTTCCCTGTTGGCGATCCGCCTTTGTGATGGGTGGGTAGGTTTATGCGAGTAGGACATGGTGAGGTGCATGAAGGCCGTCAGCTTAGTGCTATATCGTACTGCTGCTACCCTCACCGCTTGGTTTACAGAGATCGTTGCCTAGGGGAGGGGTCTAAAATGGGAAGAAATGGTGGAAAAAACATCAAAGAGAACGGGAGATCGAACCCGATTGCTCTTCCTAATTGGCTAGTGAGTATTGAGATGATACTCACCGGGGCTGGAAGTGACGTTCTTGCCGGTCACCTCCCTTGGCAGTTGTCTCTATAAGCCGAGCGCTTGCGGTGCGCGGGTGCGCCCGCATCGTCCCGCTCGGGTCTACTGCATGTAGGGAAAACACCCGATCCGCCGAATATATAAGCGAGCACCCATTGTCGGATGGTGCGGAGGTGAGGACAATTCAGGCTCTGGTTTTATAATTTGGGGTTGGAAGGTGCACGGAAGTCCTGCTTTGGGGCAACCACTTTGACTACGACAAGTGAAGTTTTATTGGTGCTTGCTTTTTGTTACATTTCTTTCCTTCGTTTTTGCTTCGGATCCCCCACCCCCCACGGGACTCGACAAATGATGGAGCAGCTGTACTGCACTGGCACTCCAGGAAAGTACTCTTCATGTGCGGGTAAGATGGTGTATTAAGCCAATTCATGGAAGGGGAGATAAAAAGGAAACCGTATGCCTTCTCTGGATGAGCTGTGCAAAGAACGACCAGGAAGAGGAGTTGGTAATGCGTCTTCGTTATTCATTCTTTTGTGCACCACCCGAAAGGAGGTTCAAACTACAATACTTTATATTTGGAACCGTTCTAGGTGCTGGGACTGGTTCGGAGTAGGGCTCGGGTGCTATACTGAAGGTTTTGACAGCACTTTACCTTGCTGAGCCCTTGACTATCAGGCACTGAAGTAAAGGGATATGATATGGATACGGATGTAAGAGGAAGGTAGGAATTTGCTTGCACCTTCGAAGCCTCAGTCGCAAATTTCACCCTTTCTTCTAATGCCTTCTTCTACACATAGGGGTGAGCTCCGGCGCAGGATGGCGGGGGTTCTGGTGTTTGGTATGATGTATGATAATATCATAGTCTGCCTTAGTTACACCTAGGGTGTCCGATAAATCAGTTTATCATCAGCTGGTCTGGAAATTTCAAGGGTCGGTATGCGTGAAAAGCTCTCTACTATTTACTAATAGCCGGAAAGTGACGAGCGAGTGCGCTACCTCTCTTAGTAATGAAGATTTGTGCGGATGGATCTTTTGGGTGGGACAGCCCCTCTGTAGGATCCTGCTTTTCCTTTTATCCTTTGGGATGTGTACTGTACCGCCCGTAATTAAGCCCTTCGGCTTCCCGTGTAGCTTACTGCACAATGCTTTCGCAATCGAGAGGGCTACACAAAAATGCCACCAATTCACACACAGTCCTGATCGAGCTACGGGATAGCAGATATATCTCTATGTATCACTTCCCAATATTTCCTTTGCTATTACCGCATCTAGTAGGGCCCTAAGGGCTACATAACCAGCACCTGGGTGTATTGGGGGTAGCCCATATCAGTTTCTCCCTACCTGGGTTTGACCTCACCTTCGCATAATTTTTGATCATAGTATAACACGGTAGCTACGGTTTGGAACCCGGCTGGGGAACGGGTTCATCGTGGTTTCGAGGGTATTGAATATGCATGCATCTATTCTGAAACCAAGGGTTGGACGTACGGTACAGTATATCTTAAGTAGCCGAGGGTGTGCGGTACAAGGAAAGGATTGTAAGCTACCGGTATTGGAAGAATCTGGGGCCGCTGAGAGATGATTGGCGTTTGAAATATTAGGCGAATTTGCTGGTAATTTATGCTTATGTGTAGTGCCGGTACCGTAGTGGATAAAGGTGATGGATGTGAACGGATCATACTTGCATCAAAGGAGGGCATTAAACGGGTTCGGCTCTACTCGTACGTATGGGATCCAATGTTACCGCGCGAGCACTGCACAAAAGAAGCAACCTCCGAGCTTCTTAACCAAAAGAGGAAGCTTTAATGGTAACGTACCAGGGTAATAGCAATTAATGCCGCCCCTGGCTTCGGGTGCCATTGCCCCTCGAGCAAATAGAAACGACTTAGAGCTTATCTTAAGTCACCTTCCATTTGGTGGATCGAAAAGGTGCAATGAGGAAAGTGTCTAACTGTGCGGTTGCACACTCCACCCCTAATTCATATTTATCCGCATCGTCGGAGACGCCATCTACCCGCATTTTACACTTGGATCTAGATAGGACCGCTGCCTACGATTGCGCAAAAAAGGCGCCGCGGTACTAGCCTATAGTTTGGCGAGAGAGTTATCTAGCTAATTGGTACTTAGAGAAATGGCATGTGAGCTCCGAATATCTGTTGACTGCTGCCTATTAACGGTGATTACGGGAAGCACCCGGATGATCTACTGTTTCCATAATGCCAAGCGGGCGAGGGGGTACAAGCACACACCTTTCTCCATCCCCCGCCCGTTTGTGGGGAAAAAGGATGGCAATATACATAATATCGTGTGAGATGGATATGCCACAATTCTCCCATACCGGTACTGGTAGTAACATAAGTTATCTGTCAGAAGGAGGTCAAAGCCCTCCCCTCTCTCCTACCCTACAGACTTTCGCATATCTTCCTCGACAGATGTTCGAGCGCCATGGTTTCTCGATAGGGGATCCTGGTCGAGAATTCAGCAACCGCGCTGGCCACATTATCATTAAATATCGACTGTTGGATAAAACTGGTGCGATGTCGTACCAGGGAAGAGGGAGATAGTAAAAAAGCCTGCCTGCCATTGAACCAACCATGGAACCCGGGTAGCATAACTAGGGCGGGTGGTCACCCGGGTGCTCCGGCCCTTGATATCATCCGGTTGACCCCATCGGTATTTCCCAGCAAAAATGGGCACTTCGACAAGAGATGGGGACTGAGGTTGAGGCTGAAATTGAAATATTGTAACTGTTATTGAGTTTCTAACTTCTAAGTGACCACGGAGGACTTTGGCTATTAGTACTCGAGAATGACAACACCTGGTATGTGTGGATGAGAGAGGAAAGGAACTTGATGTATTTCCTAGCTCCGGAGGATGCTATCTAAAGGGAATACATGACTGTTAACACTGACCCACACACAACCCTGTATACCCTAACATATGAGGATGCCCCAGTAACACACACACAGAGAAGTCCCTGGGTTTTTCATCGGGGGCCAACTCGCACTATCTTTGTACGTGGGGATTTCCCGGGGGGGGGTGGGATGCATTCGTAGAGAGACTGAGGAACCAGTGGGGTCGAAATTTTTGGATTTGCGCACGGGTTCTGGGAGTTATTCTGGCTCCCATATGGTTAGGTTGCTCATTAGGGTCCCGGACTCCCCCATGTACTACTTGATATTGTGCAGAGAAACGAACGGATTGCCTCGCACAGCGCTTGCCCTGGCCACACAGTACGGCACACAGGGGCGCCCAGGAAAAGTACGGCATACGGTCAGGCCTGTTTCCCGTTCTGTCGCCGAGAGCTTGTAGAACCGTGACCGAGCCTCAAATCTCCGATTTCATCCTATTTTGGCTTACCCCGAGGTGGCCAAGCCTCACTTTCACAGTAGAGATGGCCCAGTAAATGCCAGCACAGTTTCCATACCCAAAGATATATTCTAAGCCCATCCTGCATAGCTCACCAAAGGGCTCCCAGGTGAGGTGCGGAGCCCCTTCGGAGAAACAAAAGGGTTCAAACCACCAGCAAAGTCGGCTCGACCAACTTTTCTACAAGTATCGTGATAGCTTCCATTGCCGGTATCATGTCTCTAAGCTACCGATTTAGTGCGGTTAGCATGCTATAAACATTCTGAGCTTACCAGGGTAGTGCCGGTCATTCTGCGGGGATGTCGTTAGGCGTGGACGCTTGCTGGCTGATGAACCTGAACACGGGGGGCTGCTGTCACTTCTCGTGGGTTTAGTAAATTTAGGTAGGTCTTCAGTGCTCCAGCCAGTTATAGGGATAGTGTGACATTAAACCGACATGCCTCGCCATTTCTCAACTTCGTTCCTGATACAGTACTACTCTGTACTCTCACTACTTCCCGAACGGATCGTTAGATGGGTATAAACTTGCCACACTCTACACGAGTATGGAAATCTAGAGCATGGCCACTCCCACCGGTCATGGTACCAACCAACGAGATTCAATACAGTTCAGGGACTGAGGGATCTACGTACAGTGTCTTTGCCACTCTCTCAGTCTGTGGCTTAAATGGCTCCACTAGTCTTATTATGTACTGATCTACCGGTACTGTACTTGCTGATTCTGGGGCAAAGACACTTCGGATTGCGCGATACTAGTAAGCTGGCCACTATATTTAAATTTTTTAATGGGGTGAACTAGCTGATTGGCGAACGTGAGAGTGACTACTGGTAGATGTATTGGCGGGCTTTCACCTAGGAGGGGGGTTATTGGTTGCTCGTGAGATACCGGCAATGTTCTACTCGAGCACGGTACCGGTAGATCGAATCGCCTCCCTTGGGCTGGGAGAGATGGCTCCCTCACTTGCAGCGAAAGCGCTGCACATGTACATCAGTTTCGGTGGATAGGCTACCACTCAGGGACGGGGGTGGAAAGCGAAAAGCTCTCGCTGGTGCTTGTCTAGTTGTTTGATGGGTTATCAGACTAGAGCATACACACTGATAGGTTAGGGTCCCGCCAAACGGTTCTCGTAAGCGTAAATTTTAGTCACAAGCAACACCGCAGGAACAGTATAATTTTTTTCACCCATCCGAATCCCGTTGGTAACCTTTCGGTATACAGCGCCTTAGATCACAAATACGGTATAATAGGTAGAGGGCTAGTGCTCGAGCTTGTCCGAAGCTCTTACTTGCGACTGCCTGCTCACCGCTAAGCTCTGTTAGAGGAGTGTACTGTACTGTACTGAGTGGTTACCCTAAACAGTCCATGGGGGTTTTCACGACATAAATACATCACCCGAAAATTTAGACATTTACTCGTAGGGGGGCATTTTTTATATATTGCACGGTTCACCGGGGGCATAGCGAAGCTGGGAGGGTGGACAACAGGGATCAAAATTCTAGTAGTTCTTTGTAACCCTAACCTTGATCAACCCACTTTTGCCCGTATGAAGTATCATCTTACCCCTGTTCGCCATCCTCCTGAGACTGTATCACATGAAGCACGAGTTAGGTCATGTGACAAGAACTTACTAAGCAGTGCAGGATTTTATCAAACCATTCTAGAGTCTGTTCCCCTCCCTATCCAACGCTCCCCCACTGCAGATGTCGCTCTACCTCGAGAGTTCAAAGATTATCGCCCGGGTCAATTACGGCGGGCTGCGTGCGGCAGTGTATTCCGACAGATCAATAAAATCGAAACCGGAACAGCTGTACGCATTATGCGTTGAGACGCTCAAACACCAGGAAATCCTCAACGAAGTTATCGAAAAGTCACAGATACTAAAGGTCGAGAAGAAGGTGAACCCTCCCCTGGAAGGGGCGAAATTTTCATCCCAGGTCCTTATTTTCCTTCCGATCTAAAATCGGCTTTTACCTGAGCCATTGTGAACTTTGCTGATGTTCTCATGGGTCCAAACTAGCTCACGCATCCCTTGGCATTGGTACTCTTACATGACTTTCTCATTTCAAAGAACGGGATCGCCGCCTCTGATGGCCCGCTGAAATCTTCGATATTGAGAAATCGAGCTCGTTTATCGGCCGAATTTACCCGCGCGAGACTCAAACGTGGCTTTTCAACCAAAGCAGCGCTTCTTGCAAAATCCCAGCTGCCGCGGTTCCCACGATGGGTTCGAATCAACAATCTGAAAGCTAATTATGATCTACTCATGAACAAGGGAGTATTTTCCGAATTCACCCCTATAAACGAGCTCTCAAAGCTCTACCCGAAACGCGATTGTTTACCAAATAAGGTCTATGTGGATCCTTACGTCGATGACTTATTGGCATTTGCCCCTTCTGCTCCCTTGCTAAAGCATCCGCTCAAGAAGACTGGTGCCATTGCGTTCCAGGACAGAGCCTCTTGTGTCCCTGCACAATTACTGGACCCTCCCCGGGACGCATACATCATCGATGCTACAGCAGCCCCGGGAAACAAAACTACGCACCTTGCGTCCTTGCTAGGACCCGATTCTAAGGGAAAGATTTTTGCTTTTGAGAGGGACTATCGAAGAGCGTTTACCTTGAAGGAAACTGTTGAGGCAGCGGGGGCAGAGAATCTGGTCGAGATCAGACCGGCAACCGACTTTCTCAGGAGTGCACCGTGGAACCCCTCCGAGAATGAACTCAATAGAGTCACCCATATCCTACTAGATCCAAGTTGTAGCGGAAGTGGTATTGTGGAGAGGGAAGAATATAGATATGTTCCTGTGGGTGAGCCGGGCGCTAAGGGGACAAGAAACTCAGATGGAGCATCGAAGGGGGCAAATACACCGCCGAGCGCCGCAGAATATGAGGATGCGAAATCATGGCGAACAGGGGCCGCAGAGCGCGATCGGATTTTCGCTCTAGCCGACTTTCAGGTCCGGATAATCGAGCATGCCATGCGTTTCCCCAATGCGACACGGATAACATACAGCACCTGCTCTATACACGCACAGGAGAATGAGCGGGTTGTCATGGCAGCACTAAATACCCCTGTTGCGAGGAACAGAGGGTGGGTGACAGAGCCTCGGCATCTAAACAGAATGAAAGATTGGCCTAGGAGAGGTATTTTAGAGGAATGCAATGGAAACGAACAAGTGGCGGACTCGTGTATCAGGTTTAATCCGTGGGTTGACGGAGGTATCGGTTTCTTCGTGGCGGTTTTCATCAGAAGCGAGCAAGAACGGGCGCGCTTGCCCGAAGCTCCGGCTATCAAATGGGATTTGGCGGAGAAAGCAAGGCAGGAGCGTGCAGCGACTGCGGAAGGCTCAGAAGAGGAGGAATGGGAGGGCATCGATGATAGTGACCTACCAACAGAGCCGAGTCCCCGGCAACTACATCCGGTACCTATCCGGTACTACGCCATAGCTCCGCTAGAGGACACTGTGGAGCCTGAGCCCCTAACCCCCACCCCAGGCCGCAGCGAACTCGGCACCAGCCCAGGGTCCGGCTACGACCCCAATTTCTCGAAAGGACCGAAAATCAGACGTGGCGGGTCGAAGCCGAAGAAGAAGACCCAGCGCGAAAAGCAGCGTGAGAAGCAGCAAGCGCGTGAGAAGGAACTCGCCCTCATTCGACCGATGAAGATGCGCGAGCGAACGGTTCGCCGGGGGCCGAGCGGGGCGGAGGAGGAGGATGATATCAATGGCTCGTGGGCAGAGGTCTTTGAAGACGACCTTGAATACGTATCGAAGAGGGCAAATTCTATCGTGAAGCGGAATGCAAGTGTAGGAAACCTAGACAGGATAAAGGATGTTAGGATACCTCCGGAAGATTTTGACAAGAGAGATTTCTCACGGCTGCAGACCGGACCTTCCGACGATTAGAGAAAGGCTGTGGATGACTCATGTTGTGTGTATTATATCGTGGCTACCACCGTTTGTATTTAGCTCGATTGGTTTGTGAAGGCCAGAGACCCTAGGAGATGACGGGGGCGGTAGTTTCTTTTGCGAGTTGGGAGATTGTATTATATCATGATTGTTAAGGTGGTTCCATCGGTGTTTCTAGCATGCATACATATAAATCACTCCAACCACCCTTTCTTGCCCTCTTTTTTTCGCATTTCTGTCTGGTCAATCGTTGGTCGCATTGAGTGTGTACCGTACTTGTACTCGCGCCGAATCTGTAATGCCTAGAGCGCATCCGAATATCTAATACCGTACTCGTGTCGTACTGTACGTGTTCCCCCCATAGATTTAACGTACCCGCACTTGCCAAAACAGAACGTCTGTCCCTAACCTTTACCCAGGCACAGTCGACTACTGCACCGCAACTTACTTGACAGAATTGCGCCCAACGTAAAATAACAAAGTGTGAGCGCTGCAGCAATAACCAACACCACCGGCTAGAAGGTAATTCTGGTTACGAGTAGTCTGGGGATGAGATATGATATAAGCGTAGGGTACTCGTATGCACAGTACCGGCATGCCGGTAGAGTATGATTAATCGCTCGACTGGTTGAATCTCTGTCCGAGTGGGGATTTCCCACTAGCGGATAACTCAAGTCACAGTCAGCAAAATTGTTCCCCGGTACGAATCCTTGCGGATGGTAGAAGTATCATAAGCTCCACATACCGTGGGCTTAATTTCTTTCTTTCTAGGAGTTATGCTTTCTCTCGCTTTGCGATGGGCTGGTGGGGGGTGGGCTAATATCGGCGCTGGAACGACGATGGTTACTTTCCCAATTGTTGGAGGCCAATCAAGCTCTTTAGGGATTGGAATTTGGGCAGTTGTTCTTCTGCTCACTTGATAGTCTAAAGCTGTCAGGAAAGAAAGGCAACAGTGTAGACATTGGAGACGTGTTCCCTCGGAAATTCACTGGTGGTACTATCTGGTGATTTAAATGTTTGGAAAGCATTAAATTTTTGCGTAATATATCGCTATGAATGGGCTACCCGGATGTCTGTTTCCGGCCTATTTACCATTCTCCAGAGCTCCCAATTCTCGCAGGCATCTTGTCCTTGTGGCGGTAGGTCTGACGACCACTTCCCTGGCTCTCTTCTTTTCCCACACGGATACACCCAAGTAGATATTGTTACAGTGTGGGGGGGAGGGGGGGGAGGCAAAAGGAGGAGAGAACGGAACATAAGTATATAAGTGGCACGATTACTCGGGAATCTTCGGAAATAGTCTGTGAGCTATTCGCAATTGTTATCATGAGGCGAGCTGGTCAATTTTCTGGGGATGATTATCTGGAACACTGCTAACTTACTGGGCATAACACTGTACTGTAAAGTACCTGTATCTAATACATCAGCAATGCACCTGAAATGAGAAATGAGAGGGGTCTTTCCTTCTTCTTCTTCCGTTGGCCGGGATCGTAGTCTAGCAATAGCCATATTCTAAGATGTCATACGAGTACTTATTGGCAGATATAGGCACAAGCACAATGCACACAAAGTATAACCATTGGCTCTAACAAAGGCTAGCCGCTGTTGACGCTGCTAGTGAGAAAAAAAGGTACGAGAAGTGGGGAGAAAAAATCCATTATCGCCACACTTTACTATACCACGCTACATTAAGGTGCGGCATGTCACCACTAGGTAGATCAAGATTCACCCGCCCACGGTACTTCCTTCCCTTTAGCCAATACCAGCACCAGATGACATCACCAATTGGGTAACTAACACACTACCAGCAGTGTACCTCTAAAAGCCTATATCTGTCAGAGATATATTGCGACACATCCACACTCAACTACCGAAGCCTGTGAAGGCTCCAATAATCCACACCCTTGTCCATGGATAAGAGTAGGCAACAGCGGTTCTCCTTTATTACACTGTTTTTTTTGTTTTTGTTTTTTTTACAAAATGGGAAGGATCGAAGGGGAATTATCCTGTGCAGTGCAATACCGTGCTCGTAACAGTACACCACTTTACTGGATGATATCAAGAAGTTGAATAAACCTAGAACGAGGAAATCTTTCCTGCTTTGCCTCTCTGTACGAGTACTCGAGTATCGTACCTGGGCATCACACCTTGTACTGATTTATGTGGTCTGGACTGAAAGAACAGCTCAAAAGCTTCTTACAGAACCCTACCGCTTTTCTCCATCTATCCATCCAAATCCTCCAAGTTCCGGGAAAATTCGAGTGGCGTACAGGCATTAAAATGTCCAGGTTTATCGTGCGATGACGGCATCGTGTTGGATTCAGTTAGGGAACTATCCAAGGTCATGCAGTATGTAGTAGGAAGGTGTTAGGTAAAATTGATATCCTGCCCACTGGCGGATATTAAAATTATCACCGGGGGTATCGCGCTGTACTGTAGGAGTGAAGTTATCCCGCCGGATGCGGGATCCCAACCAGGCTGCCAGATTCCTTCCTATTCTGAACGGATCCCCAATTAAAAGACGGTTGGGAGTGTGTGTTGCCGTCATGTTTGAATTCGGAGATTTACCTTTCTGAAGAAACAGAGGTGGGCTGAAAGGTTGATCTATCAGGCGCTGCTACCGCGGTGGGGGGGACCTCTTCTTTTAACAGGAAAAGAAAAATAATGTAAGAAGAGCCTTGAGCTATGGCACTTGAATGTCATGAGTGCTACTGAGGTTAGTGATATTCCGTACCCCCTCCTGCATGGTACGGACATGAGTTTTGTGGCCCGATGATGAATAGTTTCTCATCGACATTTGACCTACTATCCAACATTGAAATTTAATGCTCGGACCACCTATATTCGTATAAATAGCCATCCTTTGAGTACGCTGTTGTACAAAACTTGGGGTTATCTTGCACAATTCAAAATTGTCTCCCCTCGCCAACATGGTCATCTGTACGATTTAGTGCTCTAGTATGATACCATACATGAAAAGCTGAAGTGCCGGGTTTGGTATAATTTACCCAACCGATAAACAAACCCAGCGCCTATAGGCTAGGTGTTCTTCCTCATCTCTCCCAGTTTCCCATACTATTGCTCTTGGACATTCTCTGTATTCCCAGCCCTGCCCCTGCCCATTTGAGGACGTCAGTCCTGTGACACCAGGACGCTATTATCCCTAGATCGGAGAGTGTTACGGCCTTTGGTCGAAAGTGTAGGATCCTAAAGGCTGCCAAACGCATGCCGTGAATTGTAAGGCTAGGCTAGATCCTGCTTCGACACAGTCCCGGGTTCCAGTTATATAAGATGATATCATACCGAGATCCCCACGTTCTTTCCAGTCTTGCTTTATAGCATCGGTTTCACTCCACGGTTAAGGGATGTTTGGCAACCATGGTTCGTAAGGTAGGGAACATCTGGCTGCACACAGTTTAAAAGTACCTTAACTAAGGTTTGAAAAAAGAAAAAAAAAACCCCTATTGCCAGTAAGCTTGAGGGAATTTGTCTATAGTTAGCCATTACCCAAAAGAGCAGAATTCAGAAAATTATTTTTCAAACCTGATATAGAATAGGTTTATAACTAGATAGATCAAATAGAGGGGGTAAAATTACATTATTCCAACCGAAACTAGTCTCGTATTTCATTCTTAAATCCAATTTAGGATACAAGTCCAAAGAGTCACAATATTTTTATTATTAATTCCAAACCCTATATTAGAGACACGTCCTAAGGTGTTTGGCAATGGATACCCTACAAACTGTGGTTCGATATATCACATCAAATTTGATGTGTTGCTAAACACCCCCTTAGCCACTGTACCAGCTACGTGATTCACACAGTATTTCCATGGAAAACACCTATCCCGATAATGAGTAGCTTTGTATCTCATTTTGCACGGGGCCAAACACCACAGTCTTAGACATTGAATTCACCCCCGGAGGAGATAAATCTCCAGGAGGGCAAGAAACTTTACATAAACACTGATCACTAATATCCGACTGCAAAGCCACTTCGCGCGGAATAGGCACAGCAGAAGGTTCAGTATAGATTTCGACTAAGGGCAAGGCAAGATTCAGAAAGGTGGCTCAATGGCCGAAGGTCGATATTGGTAAGCGGGTGACAAATCGCGGTACTGCAATGCGATGCTCACAACCTGCGATATTCCAACCCAGGGAATCGCGCCCTACTCTCATCAAGCCGGGCCTCTCTTGCCAACCCTAGAGAACTTCATTGTCGGAGGCCGCACAGAAAGAGTGGAAGAAGGAATATAGTTTGAGATATGAAGAACTCGGTGATTGAAAGATCGATTCTTTGTGGAGAGACTTTATGTTGTCTACTCTTAGTAGACTACAGTACACCCAAGCCTACCCTATTTATGTCAGCGGTCTGATCTATATACATCCGGATGACTCTTATTACCATCCATATCATGATACCCGAGATTGGACAGCAGGTACCCGGACATGCCCGTGCTTCCCGTCACACTGAAGTATCATAACAATTTCGACACTTCTTCCACAGCCAAGTACGAGTGATCGACCATGACAAATGGTCAAAGCCCGCTCATCATGCAACCATCCTAGCCACAGACCAACTTGAGGCACCCTTTTACGTTCCTTTTTGCAGCCTTAGATGAGGAGAATCTCAGTTTTCCTCCTTCCAATCCCAAAACACGATTGGAGCCCAAAATATAATCCATGATAACATCCAAGAGTACAGACCAAAGGCGACAGCTCATGGCCCGAAATAGACGAGCTCGCGTCTCAAGCCATCCACCAATACCATAGCCTTCTCTCGAAAATCCCGTGTCCCACTCAAAGGGGGCCCAATAGACTCGTGATATTATCCCAACTCGAAGAGCTCACACAAATCCCCTGCCTGCGATAGCCTCACCAGTGCTATGAGCGGTACTATTACAGGCGCAGAACTCAACCTGAAGAAATTAAGAGCGACCGATCCTGCAAGTGCTAAATAAGACCTAATAGTTCACCTAACTCGAAAGTGGCCTCCGGATAAAAGACCGCAAGGAAATTCACCGGATGTACGACAGAAAGCTCCGCACCAACATTTCAACGACTCTTACCCCCGGGCGAAGCAAGTGACAACGTGAATAGCTCCACCGTGCATATTCTACCAGTGGGAGCTATTGCCGCGACGCCACCGATACGTGAAAGGAAAGTCCAGATACTGTACATCACGGAGGTTACGAAGTGTCCATACCGTAAGAACCGGAATAATTGAACCTCAAGCTAGGACATTCGAGTTTCCTCTCCTAGTGTCATCAGGCCCATCGCATCCTTCCGTTTGTCTCAGTGGAGGGCTTAAAAACCAGCCCCTTTCAGGAGGGTGTCTCCCCCCGTCTATCCAAAAAGGGGAATTATGGACGTCGTAGCGTCAGCTCAACTATTCAAGTCTCACGGCGTGCCCAGAACCTGTACCAGATGTAGGGCCAAAAAAAAAAACCCCCAAGTCAACCATTCCCCTCACCACTATATCCTAGATTCAGGGTCAATTCTTTCTCCCCATTCCTCGCAGTGGCTGCCCACGCCTTCACCTCAAATCAGCCATTCACTTTCTCATGATATACCCTCAGCCATCGCCCAACCTAGGACTTTAAAGCACACGCCCTTGTCCAGCCAGATGCTTTTTTTTAAAAAAAAAAAATTAAAAAAAGACCCCCCTTAGCACATGCCAGTCCAAGGGATAAAAGAAATTAGAACGTCAAGATTACCTCTGTGTGAGGGATTACAATGGCTTTTTTCCCGGGGGGGTTGTCTCCCGGCCTACCCACCACCCGCACCCAAGGAATGTAGCGTCCCGCGCATACCCCGCGCGCTGCTTCCCCCCTCCCTCAGTTCAAATTATCCCCACCTACGCGTAACCTCGTGATCTCGCGATTCATCAGCTGAGCAAATCTCATCGGCCATCACTTTCCAACAGGCAACGGATTACCAAGCTAGGCAACCGTCGATCTTACCTTAGAAAATGAGAAAATGAGTACAAAGTACTAGTACACGTACTGTACCGGTAGGAAAAAAAATTGTCTTGGGCCAGGTGAAGCTAGGGGAGGGAGGGATAAGGCAGGGATATAATACAACTCTAAGTTAGTGAGTTTAACGCCGAAGGCAGCAGCATTGGTTTGCCTGGGGGGGGGGGGAGAGGGGGGGCCAGGAGTGTTCCGGTCAGTTGGTGACCACTGACCAGTACCGTATAGGTAGGAGATAACTTGGTAAAGGGGAGGTTGGGGGGGGGGAGTCGTGAGTGAGGGAACGTGATCTCTTGGCACTTGTTTGATGCACTCTGGAGGCGGGGGTGATCCGCACGAGAAA
The DNA here is from genome assembly GCA_900010015.1 of Tuber aestivum. Taxonomy (NCBI): domain Eukaryota; kingdom Fungi; phylum Ascomycota; class Pezizomycetes; order Pezizales; family Tuberaceae; genus Tuber; species Tuber aestivum. Next base: position 98,437 of record LN891239.1, read on the forward strand.
AGGGGAGAAGCGTTAACACCAACGACATTTAACATCACCACCAACGATAAA
>LN891239.1:98507-125349 GCA_900010015.1 Tuber aestivum
GCCCCTCCCGCCCCCACACACCTCTCCTTCCCCTTATTCTCTGCCAGGGAAACTTTAAACTGCGCCATGCGCCACCCACAGCGTTTTCACCCCTCATCTCCACTCTAGTTTAGGCTCAGGCGGCGAATACCGCACAACACCTGATGCCGCGGGCGATCAATAAAAGTAAATAGGGATCGGCAAGGGGCGCACCCTTTCATTACCCTACCTTGACGAATTCAAACGCCTTCGTCGCCCATCGCTTTTTCGTTCCCCCCCCCATCGAAGGCTGCCCGAGTACCGTATTCTACCGTAACTTACGAGTACTGACTATAGTTTGTCAGTTTTTAAGAATCGCCAACTGCAAACACCCCACGCCACCGAGCCATGGCACCACCCCAAACGGGAAAGAACATACAAAGTGAGTACGGTAGAGTAAGACGCTGAGCCCACCACCACCATTCAGCCGGACTACCGCACTTACAAGTTACCATATTTGTACTTGCGCTTGTATTACATGCTAACCCCGCTCCCGATCATACCGTATCCCCCAACTTTTAACACCCCCCCCCAGCACTATTGTTACATCGGTACTACGATCAGCCATTCCCTCTCCCCCACTAAATTGAAACCGAAACTGAACATCATCTGCATGTATGACACAGAATGAATGGAAAAAAAAGAAAAAAATAGTGCCCCCCGGCCAAGTTATCGATAAGGAATGTAATCTTCCCGTTCCCTCCTCGGCGGGAGGGGGAAGGAGGGGTATGTGTCCAAGATGCAGGTACGATGACACAAAGGATGAGTTGAAGCTGGTGGGGTGATCGGGGGGAAGAGAATTGACGGGATGAGACAAAAAGAAAACCCCCCCCCTCCTTGGGAGTGGGAGTGGGGCGGGTAGCCTGAAAAAAAAAGTTGTGCGGTACGAAGTATTGTACTGTACCCCACCTCAGGCAGCAAGATCAAATTCTGCTCGCTCGGACTTGCGGTTCCCCGGATATGCTAGTAAGTTTAAAGTTAGATCTTGGTACGGTACTGTACTACTTGTATGGAAGCTACCGACGCTTATATTATACGATGCCTGCACAATACGATGCTAGAATGATCACGAATCAAGTCAGTTAACCTTGCGCGTCTGAGTCAAGTCGCTTAATAGGCCAGTCAAGACGGACATATGCTAGCTAGTCCGCCGTAGGATAACTTAGAGCCCCACCCTACTTACCTACCCACCTACCGCCTCCACCATATCCCCAGTCCTGCTGAACTTTTAGCATCATGTTATTATTATTATACCGGTACCGTATGTTAGTGGTTCTATTACAGTACCGTGCCGGACCCGTATAAGGCCGTAAGTGTAAAATGCTCCGTCATGCACCGCGCCGATTTCCACGGTACGTATGATATGATAACAAGATAATATTATACATATATATATATATATACTCTCTCCCCAGCCTTCCCCCCTCCGAATCTTGAACTACAAACCCTGACAGAGGGTTATAATATTATGACATACCGGTAACCATCATACGGGGCAAGAAAGAAAGAAAACTATCATACCCTCGACAACACCCCCACGAAAAGAGACAAAATGGAAACACCGGTAGATACAGGCACGGGCCTGGACGAGAACGAAAACCGTCTCACGTGCCCGAGCCCAGCGCCGGGCTGGTACGAACTTCTAATCTTCAAGCGTCCCCCGCAACCCCACTCCCAACCGCACCCACCACCACACCCCTACCGCTCCATCAACGGCAACGCCGCTACCCCACGCTGGACGCACCTCCAAGTGACCACCCTCCCCATAAGCAACCACGCCTACCGTCGTGACTTCAAGAACCTGGAGATTCCGAGGGGCCTTCTGGGGCTAAAGTCGTTGCCGGCCGAAGCGCTGGCGCAGCTGGAAAGGGTGCTGCGCGAGAAGAATTACCTGCTCAGAAGGGCGGGATGGGCGTGGGTTGTGGACTGGGTGGACGTAGAGAAGGAGGTTGGGAGTGGTGGAGTAGGGGGGTATGGTCTTGGTGGTGGGGAGTTTTGTCTGGGGGTGAGGAGGGTCAGGGTTCATGATATGGGGGATGAGTGGGAGGAGGATGTGGGTAGGTGGGCGGATGTTAGGGGCATTGAGGAGAGGGGGAGCGCTATGCTCTGTACTTGATTGTTTGATTGTTACGGGGGGAGCGGGAGGGGGTGGCATTCCGATTCAAATTGAGTTGTCGACAAACCATGGGCTACCCCTTTAACTCGCCTTCGATAGACACCTTCGAGTGATAGATTATGACCTCGATCGCGTTATGAAATAACACTGCTATACTGTACAAGGGAGGTGATGTGATTATCACCATCCAATTCCCATATACCAGTCTGATATTGCGCATCACGAGAACGGAACGGGGAAGGAAAGGAAAGCACAGCAAAACACAGCAGAGCTGGGAAGAAATCCCAGAGAATGTTACGGACCAAACAAGAGCGGGGGAAAATAAGCACAAAAAGCCTGCAAAATATTTAAAATGAAGAAACAATAAAGAAATCCCTTCTCTGATGTCCCCACCTCCCCTCCCGCTTTTATTTTTTTTTTGAAAATCTCTAGACCGACTTCCGCGGGTGAGGTGGATTCTCGGTTCATCAATGGCATAATCTCTCCCCTTCCCTTTTGTCTACGGCAATTGGGTCAGCAAACCCTATTCCTATACCTACCAGGACACACCGATGGAACAAGGCTAGTAATGCCCGAGGATATGTAGAGAACGAGCGAAAATAGAAAAAGGAAAGAAAAAGAGCTCCAACGAAGAGGTATCTTTAGGGGAAACCTATAAACCCCCTCATGGATGAAGTAACTAACAGCCAGAAATCAAGACAGGAAAAAAGAAAGAAAAAGAAAGAAAATCAAACCAAATCAGGACTAGCACTTTGCACAAGTATACAGAAAGAGAGATAGGAAAGGAGAGGATATACGATGGAAAGTGCAAACGAGTACTAGAAAATGTAGTTGAGACAGATGAAAAACGAAGACAGAACCGACACCGCACCGCCAATAATGCGCCTCCACTTGATATATATAAAACTCAGAAAAATCCCTCCCTCTCGTCCACTAACTCATGCGCACGCCACTACCATCCCATACCAGTACTTCAACCTCTTCTAACACGGTCGATGAATTAACACCGCTATCTCACACCTTAAGGCATCATTAAGGGGGTATTCTACCCGGTCGACGGATCGAAACTCCAAGGAAAACCCAGAGAAAAGGAAAGAAGGAAAAAAAAATCACCAACGCGCAAATAACAGGAAATGCCCAAAACACTATGCCACGCGAAAAAGCAAACCGCATACGAAGGGATGACACTGGAATGAATGAATGAAAAGGATGCAAATGTAACCGATACAAAGTTAAAGGAAGTATGTAAAATAAAGTAAAGGAGACCCAATTCCAGTCCATTAGGGCGGTAGCAAAACCATGCAAAGCTTTCCGGAAGGACGCGTCACACTCGTCGTCTTCCTTCCCAACTACCCACTTCGCCCAACTTGTGACAGATAAAAATAACGTATGGCAAATGACCTCGCTCAGCTTCTAGGAAAAGATGTATGGTCGCCGTATAGAAATGTAGCTCCTAGGAAAAAGAAAAAGCTTTTGAAACGCCGCGTTGCACACAGGTCGTTAGAAGAAATGCGTATAAACTTTGGACTCCTCATGAACATCCATCTCCTATATAGCCAGTTAGCACATTCTCCACCCACAAAATAACCGTCACAATAATGGATACCATTTTGAATGTATTCAGTTCCTCTTTGATCTGCTGAGCCAGCATAGGAGTCAACCGATTGCATGTGGCAATCTCACCACGCCTATCGTATTCCCCGCTTGGCCAGGTATCGTGAAAGGTGATCCGTGGACTAAAACTGACATTATACCGCGACATTGAAGCGGGAGAGGTGGGGGCACTGTTGGAAGAACCGGCCGGGAATCGAGGCGATGACATGAAGTAATCCTCGCCTTCGATCTTGAGGGAATCTGACCTCTGCTTGCCAGATGACGGCCGCTGATTTTCAGTGTCCGAGGGGCCAGAAACTGCGCCATTGAGGTCGACCGGTTTGGCCACCGGAGAAGAAGAGCCGGACCCTATGCCACTAATTAGCAATTAAACTCCAGATTTGATGGATTGACCCACGCTTCAAGATTCCCTTCCGTACAGCAGCCAGAATCTGGGCCCGATCCCTATCAGTCCCAATTACACTCTTGCGGGCCATATCATCAGCAACACTGGCGCCCCGAACATTTGGATCCAGGGTCCGATGCTGCCCCATCTCGATCGAATTTCTATCCAGCTTAGGAAAACCTGTCCCACCACCCACCTGTCCGTGCGGGTCGGCATTCACATTAACATTTTCTCGCTCTGCTTCTACAGTGACCATTGACACCTGACCGGTGCTGGGTTGGGAGGTGACTGGCCCACTGGCAGCAGGGACGCCGACGACCGATCTGGGCCTAAACAGCCCGACAAGCGAGCGAGTAGATTTCTTCATTCCCTTGCCCATTTTTCTAATCATGATCGAAGCTGACGATGCTGTCGATGACACCGAGATATTGTCGGTCGATCCGGTGAAAAAATTCCCCTGACCGTTGTAGATGCCCTCGCCCAGCCCGGCTTCCTCCTGGCGTTTTGCAATTCTTGCCTGCTCGGCCTCTTGCTCTTCGCGGAACCTCTCCTGTCGTATTCTCGCCCTCTCAGCCGATTCTTCACCCCTCAAACTATTGACAGCCGAGACTTTACGAAGCTCGGCCGCGCTGCCGAATGAAAAGGCACGTCTGAGCCGACTCTTCATCCCCTTACGCGGCTCAGAGAAGACAGCATGGTGTTCAGTCACGGGATTTCCTGAAGATTGCGGAGCCGCATTGGTGTTGGCTACATCATCGGGTAGTTGCGGAGCAGGTGAATCTGAACTCAAACTCATCGGTTTGGAAAGAGGAGATGGTGCTGTGGTTCGCTTGCTTAAATCGGTGGAGGAACCACGTGGAGGAACGTGGGCAAGATTGATTTCGTGTGCGGAATTGGTCGAGCCCTGGCCAGGATTGGAGGTTGTCGAATGAATAGAGTTACGTTTGCTCTGTAATGCCCCGTTAGAATGAAGTTAGGAGACATAAAAAGGGGAAGGGGGTATTACAGAGCTTGGGCGTGAGGAATTCCCCGAAGCAGAACTATCTGTGCTACCGGTTCTCCTATTACCCGGTCGGAGAGTATTTTGGGTTACGGAATTAGGGCCTGAAGCCCCAGCCTGTGATTTGGTGGAGCCGCTAGCAGAGCCGCTGGCAGCAGATCCTGGACGAGAAAGCTGCAGGTTTGTTGTCTGTGGCAATGATGGCATCTCGTTCCCTATAATGCTTTGGAGACTTTCGGGACTGAATGCATCGGGGCCAACGGATCTCCGCCTATTTTGCATCTGTTGTAAATTCGAAATGGCAGAGGGGCTTCGATAAGTATGTATATCGTCTACAGACTGACTCCTCAATTGTCCAGTGTAATCCCCAATAAAAGGTGCTTTTCCCATTCCACCCGCATTTCCAACTATCGGTGGTAGTGAAGGATTGCTGGTCGCCCTACCAGGCTGCGCATATAGAGCAGCTACTGCAGCCATTCCAGACCCACTTGGTTGAGCAGACCCGCTACCGACTTGCCCCGTATAGGAACCCGCTCGCCCATTATTAGCACGACGATAGCGGTCGGGACTGGGCCGGCTAGTTGGAGACGAGATTGGTGGAGGCGACAGATTGGTTGACACTGTAGAAAGGGGTCTTGGGTTAGGGCGACTATCAGAATGTTCCTCCTTCGAACGGACAGTTGTGGATTGTGCCTGCTGGTACCGAAATGACGGGTCCGAAGAAGCCGACGAAGAGGACGATACAGAGTCCGACGTGGGGTACCGATTCCGTGAATCCGAGTGTCCGGCAGCAGCGGCAGATGATGCTCTCTCACAGATCTTAGGACCGGTCAAGGCTGATTTTGTATTCGACAGCCCGGGCGTGCTCGTGAAAGCATAGGGGGCAACAGGCGCAGACGAGTAACCAGGGCGATAGCCACCACCACTAATGTTACCAGTACTTGCGTTTGGGTAGCCACCCATGTTTCGTGGCGTCAAGTGGTGATGTTGGGCAGGGTGAGCAGACTGGTTTGGAGTTCCTGCTTGTAAAGTGGTCGTGGAAGATTGAGGACGTGATTGCATCAAGGAGACCGGTGGGGAAGACTGTTGAGTTGGAAATGACTGGACGAGAGCTGCCATGTTGGAGCGGGCCCCGTCCCTGGTACTGGGGACTGAATTCGACGTCGTTGTGGTGACGGCGATGTTTCCACAATCTGACTAGACGTTGGAGTATTAGACTTGATTTACCGTGACCGATGCCTTACTCGTAAGATACAGTGGTAAAGAAAGTAGTGAAGTAAGCTAAGGTATTCAGGAACGCCAAAAGTCAGTAATGGGTGTCTTAGGCGAGAAAGCCACCCCTTCTTTCACTGTCACGCTAGGACGGATCGCAGCAAAGCGGGTTTTTTCTCCCTTGCTTCTTCCCTTCTCCTCCCCGCCAAATTTTGAATCACAGTGAGCCCTCTAAAAAGAATGAAGACTAACCCCTTTCTCCTTTTTCCTTCTAGAAATAACGCTTCGACAATAATCAGGAGTTCCCGGCCCAGGTCAGATTAAAGAATGTAGGAGAAAAAATTGTTGACAAGAACCTAAAAGGTGGAAACGATGCACAAGCGGTGACGATCCTCTATGTATCTAGCAGTACAAGAGAAGGGGAGTCAAATGCACTCGGCTGGGACAAGCTTGTCGAGTTGGGGAAAGAAGGAAGAGTATTGGATTGTGAGGAAAGAGGGCACTGAACGAGTGGTACCGGCTGAATAGATTACCAGAGGGGGGGGGGGGGACTACACCGTCGATAACCAATTGCGAAGAGAAGAGGGACAGTTGGCTTTGAAGTGAGGTGGTAGTGCCCGAGGAAGTAAGAAGGGAAGAGGACAGAGGCGGTGGTGGTGGAAGGAGGTGGAGGTGAAGGAGGTGGAGGTGGTGGTTCGTGGTTTGGTCGCCGTTGTGGATGCGTATGCAGCAGGGGAAGGGGAAGAGGGAAGGAGGAGGGGTGGGAAGGATGAATTGGGGTGTGATGATGCGTGGAGGCCGAATGACCAGCAGCTGGATGACCGGGGGGGAAGTCAAGCGAATGGGGGAGGAAGAACAAAGGGTTAATCGATAGAAGAAGAGAAGAAGAAGAAGAAGAAGTAGGAGAAGAAAACACAGTCAACACACGCTCACGAAAGAAAAGGGCAGGAGGGACGAAGAGGCAAGGAAACAGATGAATGAGTGAGAAGGTGAGTGAGGGAATGGTGAGGGAACGGGTGGATAGGTGAATGAGTGAGTGAGAGAGTGTGTGTGGGTGTAAGGAGGGAGAGGGAGAGTGGCTCCTGAGAAGCGAGCGGTTGCAATCAATAGTAAGTTAACCTGCAACAACAGCACACGGTGCGAGTAAAGGGGAATGAAGGAACACGAGGCCAAGCACAGCACAGGAGGATGCAAGCGAAGGAGGGAAAGAGCACTGGCACAGTCGAAGGCCAGAGCACCGGTACGCCAGGGAGGAGATTGATGGGGACCCTTTTCGTCGAAAAAAAGGGAGACTCAAACGCCCTCTCTCTCCCACGGTATCCTCGAAAAAAAAAATACCCTTTTTTCGTGTTGTATCAGTTCGCACGTACGGTAGGAGCACTGGTACAGTGCTAGCACTCGTACAGTGCCTGGTGTATGCACGATCAAGCGGGCGAGCAGCTAAGAGAGGGAAGGCAGTCGGCTAGCCGTCGAGGCTACCAGTATTATAAGTTATGCTGGGCACTGCAGGAGCTACTCCACAACAGGCGGAGATTCTCCTGGCCCAATCGCCCAATTCCTCCCTCAACCGACACCAACTGCCTCACGAATTTCACGAACCCAACCCAAGCGAGTGGGCATCATTACCGGTATCTCAAGGACAGGGGGAAGAAGGAAAAAAGAAAAAGTGAAGAAAAAAGAAAAGAAAGCAGGAAAAAGAAAGAAGGTTACGGTAATACCGGTACCATAACCTCATTACAACGGACATTTCGCACAGGAGAAAAAGAAAGGGAGAAAGGGAACACCGGTACGGTGGCTGCTCCACCTCCAAGTACCGTACAGCACGAGCGCAATGCAGTGATACGGTACAAGGTTAGTGTCACGCCGCATTGCAAACTCGTCCCTTCTCGAGAGACGATGAGCTACCGGTAGACACGTTAGAAAAGGGCAGAGGGCAACTCGGAAAACGCAAGATGGTCTGGCGGGGCAGTTTGCCCTATTTATTCCCCCAAACACTATATCCTACGCACCAGGAGTGGGAGAAACGCCAATCAGAGAGGGGGAAGAGAAAGCCTGAGATAATATGATACCTTCACTGTGTTCGAGCGATGCCATGCCCTGATATGCTGAACCGAGAAAAAACGAGGAATATGTTAAGGGACGCGTCATATTTTTCCAAGGCTACAGTAGCGGTATCCGACACCCTTTCCCTTTCCCAATGCCTTGAACCATCGAATTATTGGCCCATGAAGAATGTTGCTGTGCTGCCATGGTATCATGGCATCTTGAAACGTTGGCCTATCTGGCTGCTGGCACCTGATTCCATGATCACTGTAACCCAGCAAACCCGCTTACCGGTACTCGTAGCCAATCCTGGGTCCACTTCTACTGTAGAATCCCCCTTATCGACTAGTTTTGCGTACCGTACTTGTACAGTACGGTACTCGAGTATACAATGAACGGAACAACAACCGGTAGCGGTAAAATCTCTCCCCCCCTCTCTCTATCGGGCAGATAAATTTCCATCTCCTCGTGGCCGCCAAATCTAATAACAGCATCAATTTATCTCAATCCACCGTTACAGTAATACATTAAAAGGGACCTGCTGCCCACTAGCAATGCTACCAAAGCGTAATGTACCGAACACCACAGCTCTGCGCTCTAAGGGGGGTCAGCGTCCTGTCGTGATACCGGGGCGAGCCGGGTGTGAAAAGCGGCCGCACTTGTACTAGTACAGTACTCGAGTACACGGTGCCTGTACCGTGCTAGTGCACTGAGTTACTGAACAGGATTTTGTGATACGGTAGTTCCCTTTATCCATGATATCAACACCATCACCATCATCAACCCTTCGATGATTCCAGAGTGCTACTTCCTTGATGTCTCGGTCGAGCTTCCGGATGAAATTCAGGAGAAATATCGTTGCATTCGGCAAAGTCGGAATTCCTTGTGATGATACTTGTACTAGTACTGCGGCTAAACATTCAAGGCGTTGGGATGTATGATTCAGTACAAGTGCGAGTACCTGTACTGCACTGTGCAGCCACTCGAGTACGAGAACCGTACCGGACAGTACCTCATCGACGAACAGAGGTAGATCAATGCCCCGTGCGCTAACCGCGATTTGTTTCGACAGTAACATGCTCGTATGTTTTGATGGTACGTACTCGCACAGCGATGGTGATGTGCCTTCGGATTCCCCCACTCTCGCCCTACCGTCCCCCTTCCCTATAGTCACTACGATACGGTACCGGTATTCGAGATACCGGTACCGTACCTTCCTTGCTCCCCCGTCGAACATCGCCCCCGCCGGGAAATCTCCCGCACGAGCACTAGTACGGTACCTTTACTCGTACTTGTGCTTGCCTCGGGCCTGAATTGCTGTGCCCGAAAACAGGGGGAGCATATTCCGTATTGGCGTTCAGCTACGCACGGATTTTTTTACCATGCTGTATATTTCTTTGATCCCTGTTTCAAGACTGGCAGCGAAGCGTACCGTACTCGAGCGCTGAGTGCAGGAAGCGCAAGCAAGGCCAGGGAGAAGATAGCGATCCTTCAAAGTGGCCTCCTTCTATCGCGGGATCCCAGCGTACCTGGGTCATAAAAAGCCCAGGTGAAGCTGCGGCGTGATCGTCATCCAAAAGACGAATTTCGTTTGTGGGGCAAGAACTCGGGCACTGGTGTCGTGCCGGTAGGCTTGAGCGAGAGATACGGAGAAGGGTTCAAGGGTCAATATAACGAGCTACGGATCCAGTCTCGTCAAGGTGGCAGCACGAGGCTTTCCCACAAATACAGGTAATAAAATTCAAGTGAGATTGCCCCGCATTTTCCCTCCAGGCTCTCGAACCCATGATTCAGCGGCACTCTCCACCGGCACTCAGATTGTGGGGAAAGGCTGCCCCCAATTCGTATTTTTTTCCCCTCGCTTCGTGACACAGGGAGAAGGGAGAGGCCACACTGGATTTCTCCCAGTGGGGAATCTCAAACGATCCCTGTTCAATTGGACAAGCATAACCCTCGTAAAGGGGAGAGGATGGTTATGTCACGTTGGCTCGAGAAATCATTTTTGAGGCTGGCGGCTCGCAAGTTATTCGATTGCTGTAAGATACTGTAGTCGACCGACCGGCACTCGTACAATACGGTATGCGTGGGTGGACGAGCTGGCTGGTACGGGTTGATTTCGGGAAACCTCCTCCCGGCTCGGGGAGGCCTATGTTCTACGATACGCTCCCATCGCGACCCTTCCCGTCATGAGCCTCCCCTCCGCCTCTACCGGTATTTCTTTCTTACCCCTGCAGCGCGGTTGACACGGTATCCGCACGGTGAGGTGCTGCGATGAAGGCCAGGGGTCCACTTATGCTCCCGGTCAATGATTTAGCAACGCATGATACTATCGTACATGACAGTACCGGTATTTGTGCTAGCACAGTAGCGTACTCGAGTAGATCGGAATGATCGACGCTGCTGTGTCAAGGCTATTGCGACGGACGAGAAATTGGCGAACACAATGGGTTTTGCTTTGGCAGGATGCGACAGTCTCGCATCGGGATTAAGAATTTTTACTCGCCCAAAAAGTCCGATACAGTATCATGGTCTTACTGCACTGCACGATATCTTATAGCACCGGCATCATCTCAGGTAATATGTGCTGCACCGTGCGGTACTCGAGCAGACAATCCTGTCTTCCTATCAGCTGATCCATTTTCCGCCCAGGAATCAGACCAGTCCGCCCATGAGTTTAACTTGGCTCCCAGGTCCCTCATTCAAAAAAGCCCAATGGCTGGGAGAGAAGCACTTTGAAGAGCTGCAGTGAGTACAAGTATATTGGAGCGCAGTCCACAGAGAAAGAGATTACAACCATAAAAAGTCTCGAGGCGGGAGATTCATCAAGAGACTTAATGTGATATATTTCCCTTGATCCTTAATCAACCAAGGAAGAAGGCGAGAATCAATATTATCGGTCTGGCCGACGGCGGGTGCCAGCGGGTGCCTCGCCGCTCGCAAGGGTCCAAGTCGGTGTCGGTGCTGCTGATCCCTGTCCTCCCCCCCACACAATTGGCCAAGACGTTTGAGCCGAGTGCTTTCCCGAGTAAACAGCGCACCACTACTCCCTCCAGGCACTGTACTCGAGTACAAGCACCATCATTTTTATGACACAACCACAGCTATTGAGCACGGTAAACGACAGTGGATTCCGCGATGTTCGTTCGAGGGCATCCGCCCATCATCGGACGAGCGAGGTGGCAGGAAGCAGGAACAATATCCCCCCCCGGGTGGAAACTAACTCCGTACCGCTTATATCTCCCAGAAATTTGCAGATCATCGTTTTCATCTATATGAGAAACAATTTATGCCCGTAGAGAAGAGCCTGAGGTTGAAGCTGAAGGTTCGCACCTGTGCGGTACCGTATTTGTGGAACCTCTCGGGCGCTTCCACCCCAGAGAAAGTTAGAAGTCAAATTGGGTTCAGGGAAACAGCACTCGTACCGTACCGTGGCGGTAAGATTTATAACGTTACTGTACTTGAGTACAAGTATCATGCTCGTAATGTGCGAATACCTCGATAAGAGGTCGTGCGGTTGGGATCACATTGGGCCTAGATACTTATCTTCCCCGCTTCTTCCCTCCCTTCCCTTCCTTCCCTTCCCTTCCACATTCCCCCCACGCATCTTCACTTCAAACGGACGGACTGCATACATATCAACGGGTACTGATGCCGGTGATGGAGCTGCGTTTAAAATATTTGCGCCCGAACCTTCCTTTCAAGCATACTGTCATGAGAGGCGAGGGGAGGGAGATAAGAAAATTTGAAGCCAGGAGACTAGCCGGGTTCTTCGCCGCACGGGATGGTTTGGGACGAAAACCGCACTACCGTACCCGTACTAGAATAATACCTTTGGCCGGTGCTTGGACGGTACGTCAGAGTTCTTGGTTTCATCCTTGCGCTTACAGTAGCACCCCATTTGATCATTCAATTGGATCGTTTAGCTTGCGTTTTGTTAGTTTTGGTGGAACGGCGATAAGATCAACTCCCTGATAAGATCTTACGCACATTCTGTCCTATAAATAGCTCTTAATCGTGGACGACCCTGTGTTACCGATAGGGAAAAGCCACAAACAAAGTCGACATGGATACAGGACAGTACGAATGCGGTACGGGGGCTTGTGTTGAAGACTATGAGCTTCCTACTACAGTCCTGTCCATAGGTTAGCCGCGGACCAAAGACAAGAGACCAAACAGGTGGATATGTTCCCCCCTTTTTTTCGTGGGTAGACATTTTCTCACTTGAATACCGTACAAGGGAGGTGTGCTGGGTCGTTGAAATTCCCCTACCAGGATAGGGGTGGAGAATTCGCCGGAAGCTGAGCCCTCGGTCTGGAGAAAAAAAAAAAATGCACAGCACTTCACTAGGAGAGGCAACTACAACGTGCTGTGTTCGAGTGCGAGTACAGCGCTTGTTCCGGGGACTTTAATGATAGTTAAACTGTTCGATAGGGCTAAACCTCGGGTTCTGGGGGATGGTACTCATCCGGCTTAAAAACCATCACTGCATCTGGCGATGCCCGACCCACTGCCCCCCTACTCCCGGCAATTCAGTTCCCGCACGATGCAGTGTAGGGTAGGCAGATGGCACGTTTTCTTTTCCTTCCTTCTGAACGATGGTGGCTAAACCCCGAGCTTTTTTTTCATTTTTCATTTTTGCTTCTGAAGGAGTTTGGTGGGAAAATCGTTGCCGCTACAACCCGCATGATATAGTGGTATACGCATCGCATCAGTTAGTCTCTCCGGACCTGAAGGCTTGTTACTTTGGCCCGGTTGGTTCAGGCTGGTTTAATGAATCTTGTGATTGCTGGGAAACGGTTAATTACCGTTCTCCCTATTTCGCATGGAACCTCGCTTCCTTCCTTACCTCGATAACGTGGTAGGTTATATATATATGTATTTCGCAGTAAAATAACATCAAGCTTCCACATGATGCTACTAGCGGGTATGTAGTGGGCTAAGTCTATCGTTCTTGTCGTTTGCCTTGTGTGTAACTTGCCGGGACTAAGCTAACCTAGGCCTTATTATAGAAACTTCCCCCTTCTAGATGACCAACTCTACCCCCCTAGCCACCAGGCCTATCCCGACTTTTACGACCCGCACAGTGTAATCGCGGATCAGCGGCCCCTTCTTTCTCTCCGGGGCACCGGCAGCTCAATTGAAATCAAAACGTCAAGAGCCCGGGGCGGATGAAGGGGGAATAGAGCGTACCACCGCAAATCTCGCGGATCAAGAATATATGCGTCTGCTCGTTGTGTCATTATCATCTTCCGGACTTTCTTCCAGCCGGTTTAACACACAGGCGCCCCCCCTCCCACTTACCACACTATCGTGCAACGCACGGTTGTCCACGTTCTATAAATACCCTGGGCAGGGGTTTTCGGGGCTTCTCTTAGTGATAATCCTTCATCCGGGCCAGTACACACGGATAGCGTGAGGAGGAAAGAAAAAGGGTATTTATATCAGTTGCCGCTGATTTCTGCATTGGACAGTTTCCCTTCAACATTAGTCGAACGCCGTCGTTTTCCCCTTCAATATCCCTTCTGCCATGGGTTCTTCCAATGAGGAGTACAGGTGACGCAGATCTCGTCAGACGTTTGGCTAGATGCGTGTACGATAGACTATAGTTTCACATGCATACATTTCAGGCGTTCGGGCTGAGCGATTTGCGGGACGGTAGTGTAGAGGGATGCCGGTGCGGCGTTGTTGGGACTTATTTTTTGTTTGCCTAGGCCTACACCTCCCGTATCATAGGCTGTCACTCGGATGCATGGCCGGACGCGGGTGATGATGGAAAAATGTGCCGGGAGTTAGAGGTTGAGAAGGGACTGAAAGGGGAGTGCGTGAATGAGGGAATCCGGGAACTAGAACTACGGATGCTCTCCCTTCTTGCTCTATCAGAATAGCGATTGGTGGCGACTGATCCGGGGCCGCCGGGTCGTGTTACTTTGCTGGTCGAGCGTGTTTCGTGGGAGTGGGGGATATTGGGGTCTGCGCCTCCCACGGCAAGTTTTTCGCTTGACCACCTCGGGCCTCGAAGATTTTCACACAAGGTTCTTGCGTGGAATGTCGAGGCAAGACTTTCTCCCTTGATAGGTCTGGTTTCTCTCAAACCACCGACCGAGAAACATACTCTATCACTCGAAGTAGTAATTGCCGACGCCTTGGAATTAAGAAAAGTCTTCCTGGCGAGGTGGAAAAGTTATAGCCAGATCTAGGCTGGCGTCCCTCTCACTATTGCAGGGATTTTATGAGCAGATGCACTAAACCGATTTTATACCTCGTTCCGTTGTTTCACATTCGAGTGAACTTGGGTGGCTCAAGATTTAATAGTAGCTAGAGCGGGTTACCAACTGCGGGGGAAAACATGAAGCTGATTCACATCTCTGAAATATATAGGCCTGGGGTGAACTTCGGGGGTTAATTCAGATGGATACTGACACTCGGGGCTCGCCGGATCCCACCCTCACTCATCCCATCGCATCGCCTTCATCTCTAAGGCGATAGAACACTACCACTTCTCCTCGGGGTTCCTCTTAAACTCCAAATAATCCTCCAGCCTGAAGAACGAAAGCTCCGTTTCATGCTCTACGGCCCCCGCGGTTAGCAATCTAAACCTCTCTAGTCTAACCTCCTGCCGTACAAACAAGCGTAAGTACTTGCACAGTAGAGCGAACTCACTCACCACACTTGTACCCCTCCAGCGTCTTCTCATCATCCCCAAAAATCAACTCATCCCTTTCATCCTCCAGATTGATGATCAAGTTGTTAGTCTTTGTCCCATGCGCCTTGGTATAGAGCTTTAACGTATCTATCTCTCCCTCTCTTCGCATTAGCCCCACCCCCTCCCATCTGCGCCCGTTTTGCGATATAACGGACCGAGAGTCCCAATAATCCCCTTATAAGCTTTCCACCCACCGCCGCCGCCGCTCGCGGAAGATAGGATCTCGCTGCGCACACGCTCTTTCAGGGCGCCGGATGTGAGGGTTGTTAAGTCGAGATTGTGCAGAACGAGGTTTTTCGCTGTGCGGTAAGGGAAGTTTTTGATTACGCGGATGGTGAGCGTTGCAGAGGTTACTGTGGGCAGGGTTTTTTTTTGGAGGTTAGTGTTTGGGGGAAGCGTAGGGCGGGGGGGGGGGACGTACGCGGACGGGTTAGGAGTTCGGAGGACATGATTTGGTTTGGTTAGGTCGGCTGATTGGATGTGGTGGCGGGGGATCGAGAGCTGGATGTACTGTGCTCGAGTACAGCAGGGTACTTTAATTCGGGAGCGGAATAAATTGTGGGGTAATTGCCTAGCGGAGAGGTCAAGAAGGCGGGGTCAATTTTTTTTTCCTGCACGGGTCTGTTACGGTATGGTCTCGTGCGCACCGTTGCAGTCCCGTGCTGTGAGTACTAGTACGGTACGAGTACCATACGGTACCGGTGTGGCATAGGGCAGCCCGATAGGGCATTTTTAGCAGTCGGGAGGAGGGTTGCACACCCACAAATCATTATGTTCTAGCTAGCTTTTTTTGCATGTTTTTCTGTACTTTTTGTTATATACCAGCACGACATCAACAACCACCAATTAGATGAGCGAGCCACACATGATAATTGTGACATAGACCTCGGTCCTCTCGTTCCTCTTTATTGGTCTTGGTTTTTCTGCTTTTCGATATCCCTTAGTGAGAGCAACAGTTAAGTCACGATCGGGTCAGCTCTCCACCGGCTTACAGTCAGTAATAACGACGGATCTTCTTCACGGTAAAGGCGGGATACGGCACGCGCAACACACCATCCAATAACGGATCCCCGAGAGAGGGAGGACCGACAAACTGGTGCTCTGAAACGGATTGGTGTTGAGAAGCTTGACGGCTTGCCCCCCCCCTATCTTTACCGCAAGTTTGCTATTAGCTGGTTAATCGGTGCCCATCTGATATCAAGATTGCGGACCAAGTTGAGACAACGCCTGTTACGGTCACCTCCGAGCTCCTAGAACGCCTGAGACAAACATTGCCGGAGGCAGACGAGCCTGACGACATAGACACTTTATACTTCACTCGAGGAGGAGAGTGGTATTCAATCCCGACTGAAGAACTGCAAGTAGAGTTGGAGCTTGAAGGCAGGCGAGGCAGCAAGTCCGGACATCGAACACCTCTAGATCAGTCCATGTCACGGGTGACAAACCGAGCAAGTAAAGTCATGAGCCTGCCATATGAGATGGGGATGAAGTTCACCGGCGAAGGCGGCACCAAGGTGAAAGATTTCTTGAGATGGATGGAGTCGTGGTTCGCAACGATGGGCGATGAGTTTGATGGTAGCACTGCTAAGTCAAAGACGATGAGAGTGGCTTAGCTCCATGTTGCCTGCCCAATTCGCTCGGCTGCTGGCCGGTTTATTAGCACTTTGGATAAGGGTATTTTCTGGGAGGAAGAGCTGTTGAAAGAGGCTCTGATTGACCAATTCCATGATGCTGACCGGGAGTATCAAGCGGACGAAGATATCTTGACGACGATGAGCACACTACGTCAAGGGAGTCAGGACGTTTTCAAATACTCGCGCAAAGTACTTAAGCTCCTCCAACGAAAGCCAAGCAGCCTCCGACATTACGACAGAATTCTCATTAGTTACTACCTCGACGGACTGACAAGCCGACGTCTACGGGAGCTAGCCATCTTAAGTTTTCGCAAACGAGACTCCCTGGAGACTCTATTCCAAGTCGTCAACGGTGTCATGCGGCTGGCCTCTCAACTGAAGATCAAGGGTTACCGCAAGTCTGAGAACCGATACAGTGATGATGATGATGATGATGACAATGATGATGACTCTGAGGACGCTCAGACATCCGGGAGTGATTCGGACTCCAATACCGACTCTGATAGCTACGAGAGATATAGCCGCCGGAAGCAAAGGATAAAGAGACACGAACTAAAGAAGGAGTCTGGTAAGAGGAGGGACAAGAAGGTGAAGGAAAAGGAGAAGAAGAACCGTAAGGGTCAAAGCGATGAGGCAAAGGTCAGAGGAGAAGTGCATGAGTTGCGTGAAATGATGCGGGATTTGCTGCGAATGCAGAAGGCAACTAGTGCCCCCGGCAAGGGAGCTGTGGCTGATCATACTGAGGAAGATGTCATTCCATTAGATGTTTATGCAGTCGGAGGAGAATATGGCAGGCCAGGTTACGAACGTCAAACTGTGTCCTACCCTACATCACATCATACCCAATACCCGAATTGACGCAGTCAAGTACACCCACCGGCAACCTATCACCCGAGACCACCGGCACCTTATCCGATGTCCTACAGGAGCAATTATCCGGAAAGGGAAAGCATGGCTCCCCCTACGCGCTCATACTTTGACGATTTTTCCCGAAGGCCTCCAGACGTGACACGTTTTACACCAGCCGATCTCCCGCCTCGCAATCGCTATCCTGGCCCGCGTCTGTCCGAAAATCCAGTCAATTCACAACCTATTGTCGGCCCCAATGGAGTACTTTATTACCTGTCCCGTCCACGCATCTGCTATCACTGTCAGGAAGAAGGTCATCTACGACCACAATGCCCACAACTTCAGTCTGCTTTACCTAGGACAGATATTCTTGGACCAGACCACCCAGACACCCTAGTCAAGGCCCATGGGAAGCCTCTAGTGCAGCCACAAAATAAGCCCGTCAGTGTCGTCGAGATCGTTTCAAGGTCGTCTGCACTTAATGGTATGAAGGTTCGAGAAGTGACTACGGCAGCGGTAGAAGACAAGGCAGATTTGAGGGCATTCGTTCGCCGGATCGAAGAGATTGATGATGGTGATGATCTTGCCAGCAGGACGGATAGTAGTGAATCTGAGGATGTCGAGCTTGCTGATAAGAGAGGAGTCCCAGTCATGGCAGGAGAAAGAGCTCGTCGGTTCAGTGAGCTCCCGCCTGAGTTTGAAGGAGAGGCAGGACCCGCAACACAACGACGTCGAACGCAGGAAGAAGATGAGGAAGTTGTTGAGATTACTTCCAGCAGGCAGCAGGCTAAGCCACGAGCAGCGAAGGTGTCACGCAAGCCAATTCGTATGATGGCAGGCCGCGAGAAGTTTGATTTCGTCGGTGCCTTTAGAGATGCTCCTGTCACAGGCCTCAATTGGGGTTCTTTTTTTGACTTGGCACCAGCAGTGAAAAGGGATATTTGCCATCTTCTGGTTCAGGAGCGAGCGAAGATCCTGGGAAAAGGCAAAGGAAAAAGCAAAGGACGCGGCAAGAAAGTGACGTTTGATGTGGGCGTCGGCAGTGCTGCTGAAGATGAGGAAGTCTTGACAGTAGCGACGGATCGGGACTTAGGAGATGTCATTAACTTTTATACTAAAGGGACGCTCCATGCCGATGGTGGCAGCTATCGTGTTTCGAGAATTCTGGTTGACGCGGGTTCTGTTGTGAATTTGATGCCGATTCACCTTTTACGTTTCATGGGAGCAAGACTTCGCAAATCAGGAGGGATGGTGATCCGGACGGCAACGAATGCACTAGCGAAGATAGCCTACTGTGCCGATGTACGGATTACAATTGCGGACGTTTCATGCGGTCTACGGGTTTATGCTCTTCCGGACGAATACAAACCGACGTACCCCCTCCTTCTCAGCAGACGATGGCTGCAGGCTGTAAAGGCAAAAGGCGACTATGCAAGCGGTCACTACTATATCACACATCATCACGGGACTCAAGTCAGAATTCCAAGAGACTGAAGTACCCAGCAAGAGCATCAGCTACGTCGTCCTCGTATTCCGGTTGTCATGAGAAACAGGGAAGAAGAAAGGAAAGAGGTATCAGCAGAGATTGAAGAGGAGCTGGAGTGGCAACGATCAGGTGGCAGTCATTTTTTTGAGGATTTGGTAGAATTAATAAAGAAGCAGGCGAAGGAGCAGATTAAGCATGAAGAGGAAGAGGAAGAAGAAGAGTTGTCTGATAAGTCGGAAAACTAGTGTCGCCAGATGATATGTCAAGTCGGTTGTCTGGTGGGAAAGATGCGATGGAAGAAGTGAGCAGGCTAAGTGTGTCGGATCTTAATGACTTGAATGTGAATAGTAGAGAGAAAACATGTAAGGAAAGTGATGTTGGTTTTGATGATGGGAATGTTATGAAGGATACAGTGGACAAGGAACGTGATGTTGATACTCAGGAGTCATGTGTTTTAGATGATAGTACTGAGAGATGTGACGTTGAATTGTTTGGTGATGAAGAGGTTTACTGTTGCGGTGAAGTGGGCTGTTGGAGAGACAGTGGAGGGGATTCACAGATGGTGAATGCTCGGGAGTTAATAAGAGGAGGAACTACAAAGGAGCAGGATAATGGGACAGCAGAGAATTATGGAAAGAGACGGATAGGGGAAGAGGTGGAGCCGCCAGGTGTTCCAGAGGAATACGATCGGGGGCAGATCGAAGGGGGGATGGATGTTGTCTTTCCACAAGAAGAGACAGCAGAGGAGCGGGCCTTTGGCCATATATTGGGCTTTCCTACACTACGTCGTCCTGTCCATTTTCATCGAGAGTTAGAAGAGTCAGCAACCGGGATTCCCACGTGGTTTAAGGAGTCAGAAATTAAGCTTGGAGATAGCTTGACCCTGGCGGAAAGAGAGCAGGCGGCATGTCTATTGTACACTTGGAAGGACATGTTTGTGCATCAATTAAAGGATATGCCAGTGACCGACCTGGTTGAGCATCGAATTCCTGTATACCCAGATGCCCGGCCCCGACGAGCGAGAGATAAAATTTATACAAGAGAAGAGCGAGATTGGCTTGATGCGCATATTCCGGAGATGGAGAAGGCTGGCATTATTGGGAGATCAGAGTCACCTTGGTCTCATAGGACGAAGTTTGTGAGGAAGAAAGATGGTGCACTGCGGATAGTACATGTCTTTTGTCCCATCAATGGTGCGACGATGTTGTCTGGCTATCCGATGAAGCGGATCGAGCCTGTTGTAAACAACTTGATGCAGTCCCAGTTTTCAAGTTACTTTCAAGCGGACGCAGCAAACGGCTACTGGGCAGTAGCTATGTATCAACCGCATGCTTATCGGACTGCTTCTTCCACGCATAACGGCCAATGGCAGTACCTACGAATGGGGCAAGGGCTTGCAGGTGCACCCCAAACCTATGCACGCTTAAAAGATCTGGTCAGTGGGGAGATTCCAGAGCCGCACTCAGAGCCATGCCTAGATGCATGTACCAAGGGTGCATTCGAGTACTTTGTTGATGACGATTTCGGCGCCTTTCCCGACTTCACATCGCAGTTCGAATTTTTACACCATCACTACTTTCCTCGGCTAGCATGGGCCAAGCTGACACTTCAGGGTCGAAAATGCGGCTTTTTCCTCGATAAAATAAATCCTCTCGGGTATTCGAGTGACGGGAGCGGACTGCGACCATCGTTGGATAAAGTGGGTGCAATTCGGGACTATCCACACCCGACGACGGCGGATGAAGTTGAGGCCTTTCTTTTTATGACTATTTACCTACGGCAATTTATTCCCGGGCGTGCAGAGCATGCACGAATCCTGAAAGAAGCCATCGTTTATCGTCCATCGCAGGAGCATGAGAAGAATAAGTCAGCGCAGACTAGGAAGAGAGGAAAGTCGATAAAGGTTGGCTGTGGACTACAATGGGGACAAGCTCAGGAGACCTCGTTTCAGGCGATCAAGCAAGCAATTATCAGCAATGTCGTATACGGTGGAGATGAAAGCAGACAGTATCATTTAATGACAGATGCTTCACAATGGGCGTTGGGTGGTGTGCTCTTCCAGTTGCCTGCGTTTTCAGCCGGAACGACCCTGACCATGTCGGCGCGATCTGGGATGAAAATCATCATGTTTATCTCGAAACGATCTTTACCCGCAGAAACTCGATATTCGACCACCGAACGAGAAGCTCTGGCAATTCTAAGATGCTTAGAAGAGGTACGATGGCTGGTATTGGGATCGCCATTTCCGACCAAGGTCTATACGGACCATCAAGCACTGCTGGGTTTGCTACGAAAAGATGATGCATACGGTCGAGTTGCACGGTGGCAGGTACGTTTGGCAGAGTACGATGTGGAATATATACATATTCCAGGCAAGGAGAATGTACTTGCAGATGGGATGAGTCGGATGAGGTATAAGGAGGGAGAGGATGCGGAAAAAGCCAGCAGGAGAGTGCAAGAGGTTTTAGTAGTGGAGAAGGAGGAAATGGTGGAGACGTGGAAGAAGTGGTTGCAGGATGAGTGGTATGGAGAGATTGTGTACTACAAGCTGTTTGGGGATTTGACTGCATTCCGCGATACAGCTGGAGAGATGTTGACACCACATCGACGACGCTTAGTACAGCTCAAGTCGAAATCCTACCGATTGTTGGATCTACGCTCTACCGACGATCTGGGTATTACGGGAATCAGAAACCCAGGCGCTAGTCATGACACAACAGCATGCCCAAGCGGGTTGGTGTTTGTAGAGAGAAATAGGAAAGAAGCCTTTTGTGTTCAAGCGGCTGAAGTGGAGGCCATACTCTACCAGTCTCACGACTGTCATGGGCATTTCGCAGCGGGTGTCCTGTTGAGGACTATTACCGGCCGTTACTACTGGCCAACGAGAGCGAGAGATGTCAATTTATATTGCATCACATGTCCTAGCTGTCAGATGGTAGGGCCATTGAAACCATCAGTGAGTCAAATGACTGTCGTCCATCTCCAGCCTTTAGATATGATGGGCTTTGACTTTGTCGGACGGTTTCCGGACACCATACGTGGTAATAAGTATATCATAATCGGCGTCGACTACTTCACACGCTATCTATTTGGGAAAGCTGTTCCTGATAGCCAGGGCAAATCTGCTGTTTCGTTGTTAATGGAGATAGTTAAACGATTCGGTTGGCCACGATCAGTCTACACTGACAATGGCGCCCATTTTGTCTCGGGAGAGTTTGCGGACGTGCTAAGGCGACTTTCGGTCCGACATTTACCTGCCCTGAAATCACACCCGCAATCGGTAGGCCTAGCAGAGCGTTATGTTAAGCTTCTAGTTGATGGTTTGAAGGTGACGATAATGGGAAGAAAGCTACCACAGGAGGATTGGGATCTTGTTGTTGACCCCGTCATCCATGCCATCAATACTCGCGTTTTGAGTGTTCACGGCTTTAGTCCTGCAGAACTGCTGTTAGGTTACAATCCAAATAGGACCGGCTGGGAAGGCAATCCAAATACCGAACGAGCAATAGCGACGCTAGCGGCAAGCATCCATGATGGGAGAGACCCCTGGGACGGTGACGAGGAGCTAGCATCTAGACAGCTCGAACGCCTTACACGATTAGACCATACTCGATTGGAAGCGGGGACAAAAATGATTGACCGAGCAGAGACACAAGATGCTAACCAAAAGCCAATGCGCGTTACACCACCGAAAGCAGGAGATCTAGTCTTGCTAAGAAGGTTTCTTTTAGATCAGCGGAGGGGTAGCAAGCTTGAAGCAAGATGGGAAGGCCCGTATATCTTGTCAGATATGGCATGGCATGGCAAGAGTGGCAGGCTACGGGATATAAATACAGGGGAGATAGTAAGGATTAAGAAGGGGGCATTGAGGGAGCGTGTGCACTTGAACGACCTTAAGGTGTTCCTGCCACGGCGAGGAGAAGGAGGACAGGAACCGGGGGTGGAGCTAGTGGATATTCTGGATTACGAGCAAAAGACAAGCATGGAGAAGCAGGCGGAGGTGTTTAGCTTAGAAGGATCAGGTATGACAAGGACTAGGGGTATAGAATGGATCAGGAGTACGCAGCGAATAGGATAATGGGGGGAGAGGATCATAGTTAGTCATTCGGGGAGGAGAGCGTTTTATGAAGCCTAGATAGGAAGACAATAGCAGAAAGGAAGGGGAGTGGTTTGTATGGCCTTCGGGGGCGAAGGCAGAGGGAGGAGGAGATCCTTGTGGCATAGGGCAGCCCGATAGGGCATTTTTAGCAGTCGGGAGGAGGGTTGCACACCCACAAATCATTATGTTCTAGCTAGCTTTTTTTGCATGTTTTTCTGTACTTTTTGTTATATACCAGCACGACATCAACAACCACCAATTAGATGAGCGAGCCACACATGATAATTGTGACATAGACCTCGGTCCTCTCGTTCCTCTTTATTGGTCTTGGTTTTTCTGCTTTTCGATATCCCTTAGTGAGAGCAACAGTTAAGTCACGATCGGGTCAGCTCTCCACCGGCTTACAGTCAGTAATAACGACGGATCTTCTTCACGGTAAAGGCGGGATACGGCACGCGCAACACACCATCCAATAACGGATCCCCGAGAGAGGGAGGACCGACACCGGTAGTCGGGTACGTATCCTGGCTGTCGGTAACCCCTCTGCTTTTGCATCCCGTTGTTTGTTGATCACGTTTCGGGTGTTGCCGTTGACAACCTTCCCATCAAATGGCGGTGAGACAGAGAGGGGTCGGGACGGAAATATGTACCGGCATGGGTAGGGTATGGTGCAAGGGATGTTCAAAGTTAAATGGTAGCGGATTCTAGTGAACTTGGGTAGAGAATCTGGAATTAGGATACCTCTTGTGATTATTGTCCGTTGACAAAAATAACCAACCATGGCAACCAGTCACTTTACTTTATCATCTAAAACTAAAGACTCCAACAGAAAACCTCTTTTACTAATAATAACGGTAAAGGTCTCCCATACCACCTACTTTCTTGTTTTATCCCTCCCATATGATATCACCTATCCCTCCTATACCACAACTTGAATTTGTTACATAATCTGAAGAAAATTAGATAGGCTAGTAGTAATTTAATAGGCCTAATATAATAACTCAGTATTAACTGCTTGCAGTTAAATTTATAATAATCCCGTAAGCCTCAAGGAATATAAAATAAGTAAATATTTGAGGTATAATAAATTGGTGGTAATATAAACAAATGTCAACTATCATGAACCAGAATATTACTGGGATGTAGGATCTAGCCATTGCGCAATATTTGAGACAGCTCCCCATGCATATTTTGGATATATGTAACTTAAGAAAAGCTGGTAAATTGTTAAGAATCCTACCGGGTACTGAGATGCGACATGTAACGATTCATAATTCATAGCAAGATGATAGTTCTTTGGCCGATGCCTACCCGATACTGATAATCAAGTCCTTGTGACTTCTATCTTATCGTGCTGATTCCTCTAATCTTCTTAAGTCCTCGCTTAGGACTTAATTGTTTGACAGGGTACGGGAAATAGCTTTCTCGCTTGGGAGGAAAGACAACTTTTGGGTTGCTTAAGATAAATCTTAAAGAGTGTAAAGGTGTCACAAACTGTGACTAAGCAAGGCAGATTTTACATAGCTCAGATCTCCGAGTTATAGGTATGTTGGGATTTCACATGACGCACACTAGTGCGCCATAGGTTATTATGTTTACCTGTTCGTGACTCACAGTTGTGAGTCATACGATGTTATGATTTCGCACATGACTCATACTTATGAGTCATGGGTTTCACTCAGGTGACGCAAGTTGCGCACCTGATTTAGTTATTATGTTTTGAAGGGGTTAGGCATGTTGCGCAGTGACTCATAGGAGTTGTCTGATGGATTTCATATGACTCATGGTTATGAGTCACAGGGTTCGCGTGACGCGAGGTATGAGTCATGCCAGGTGAAGAGCTACTATATAAAGGAGTCACTAGGACACCGAGTATTAGCTCTTCACACGTTCTTCTTGTTTATTTCCTACCTTTAAGTTATTATCAATAAAACCTACCTTTACGATCTTTAAGATTTATCTTAAGAAACCCGAGAAGTGTCTTTCCTCTCAAGAGAAAAGATTGAAGTCCTAAGCGAGGACTAAGAAGAAGAGTAAGGAGATAGGCGCGAGTACGATAGTAGTCAAAGGACTAGACTATCAGGTTAGCGTAGGCATAGGCCTGAGAACTATCACCTCATAGAGAAGTATCGTTACCTGTCGCTAGGTCCTACCCGGTAGGATTCTTAACAAAAGGTAGGTTTTATTGTAATAACTTAAAGGTAGGAAATAAACAAGAAGAACGTGTGAAGAACTAATACTCAGGTTCCTAGCGATCCCTTATATAGTAGTTCTTCACCTGGCGTGACTCATCCCTTGCGTCGCGCAAACCCTGTGACTCATAACTATGAGTCACCTGAAATCCATCAGCCGACTCCTATAAGTCGCTGCACAACATACCTAAAACCAATCAAAATATAATAACCAAGTCAAGTGTGCAACTTGTGTCACCTGAGTGAAACCCAAGACTCATATATTGAGTCATGTGTGAAATTCATAACATCGTGTGAGTTACAACTTGTGAGTCATGAATAGGTAAACATAATAACCGATGGTGCACTAGGGTGCATTATTTGAAATTCCAACATACCAATAGCTCTAAATTCTGAGCTATGTAAAATCTGCCTTGCTTAGTTACAGTTTGCGACATTAGCTCCCCTCTCCATCAGCCCGAGTCCCATCGGACTTACATCAATATTTCCTCCAATTCCCATGCCCTGTCCGCTGCGAGTGCCCACTTGGTTTTCTTGTTTAGGGAAGCGCTTACTTTCTGTACTCTCGTCAGGGCCCTTTCCGCCTCCTTCTCTTCTCTCCATCAGCAAAAATAGAAGCTTGCGTCCTGTGCGTCCTGTGCATCTAACACACAGGATACACAGGACACAAACCGTTAATCAGAATGCAAGATGGCAGCTGCTGAATCTCAGGACGCCACGGTCCTTGGCGCCAGAACTCAGGACACAGCCAGAACACAAGCGAGCCTTGGTGCCACAACTCAGGATACTGTCAGAACGCAAGCGAGCCTTGGTGGCAAAGCTCAGGATACAGCCAGAATGCAAGCAAGTACTACTGTAATACTAGAATTAGACCTTGTGACCCAGGTCACATATGTAGATTCTGAAACCTTTCACATAAATAGTATTTCTCATCATATTCAAGTCGGTTCTATAATACATGGTACAGAAAGAAAGTGCCCCCCCCCCCCCCAACTCTTTGCTATGAATCCAGTCCAAATGACTTACCTAACAGGAGATCACTACACCAATATTAGCGCTAGGAAGACAGCTGTAGGACCGTTGAAAAGCTGGCATCGAGTAGAATCCAGCTGCGGAGTCTCAGAACCTGCACCCAAAGGACGCCTGGGCAATCTGGCATCAAAGTCAGCACTCTGCCCGGGTAAAGACTACTTTCATAACAGGCTGTAACTCCACCAATATGGACGCCAGGGAGACGTCCCAGGTACCGTTGGAAAGCTGGCGTCGTGTGGAATCGGCGCGCTGAGTATTAGGTGCTGCATCCAAAGGACGCCTGGGCAATCTGGCATCAAGGTCAGCACTCCGCCAGAACTCTGCTAGGGTAAAGACCACTTTCATAACAGGCTGTAACTCTACCAATATTGGCGCCGGGTAGACGTCCAAGGTACTACTGGAAGGCTGGCGTCGCGTAGAACCAGGATCCCGAGTATCACATGCTACATCCAAAGGACG
>LN891240.1:6425-27506 GCA_900010015.1 Tuber aestivum
TTTTTTATCTTTGAAAGTCAGAATTTTTAATCCAAATGGCTTTATCTTTGAGCCTTCAGAAAATTAATACTCATTATGGAACAGAAAATACATCAGGGAAGAAACGTTAAACGTTTCAGAGAAATGCTTGGAATTAAACAGGATGCATTGGCTTTTGATCTGGGGGAAGACTGGAATCAAAAGAAAATTTCTATGCTAGAGCAAAAAGATGTAATTGAGGATAATATACTTAGGCAAATCTCTGATTCATTAAAAATTCCTGTTGAGGCTTTTCAGAATTTTGATGAGGAGCAGGCAGTGAATGTAATTGCAAATACTTATTCATTTCAAGATTTTAAGGATAATGCGGTTGCTTCTGGATTCAACTATCAACCTTCTTTCAATCCCGTTGATAAAATTGTTGAATTATATGATGAAAAAATTGCATTGTATGAGCGTATGTTGAAGGAGAAAGATGAAATGATGCAAAGGCTTGAAAAATTAATCAATAAATAAATTAGTTATCATAATTTATAAAAAGAAAGGCTCAACAAAATAGTTGAGCCTTTCTTTTTTTATAAAATTTTATTATTCCGCTTTCAAATGCACTATTCCAAAATCATAAAAACAGTTGCAAATTTTTACTCGCAACTATTTGCCTTTTCAAGCTTTAATGCATTTTTACTAAAGCATTATTCTAAAAAATGAACTTTAACTTCTTGGCAGAAAAACTTCAGCCATCATGCATCTTGCACTTCCTCCACCGCAAGCTTCAATCGTATCAAGGCTTGAACTTAAAATTTCAGCATGATTCTCTAATTGAGCAATTTGCTTTGGGGTTAAACTTTGATGTGCCGACGCGCTCATAACTATATATTTTTTGTCATTTGCACCTCTAACTTCAAGCATATTACCGGCAAAGTTATTTACCTGAGCCTCGGTTATTAGAATAATTTCTTTTTTATCGGCTTTTAAGTTCTCCAGAACCATTTTACGCTCTTTTTTATCATCTATAGAATCTGCACAGATAACAGCAAAAGTTTCTCCCAGGCACATCATTACATTGGTGTGATAGATTAGTTTACGTTCTCCCTCGACAGTCTGGAAAGCTTCAAAAATAACTGGAGCATAGTCAAAATCTTCACAAAATTCGATAAATAATTCTTCATCAGCACGAGGAGATAATGCACAGTACGCTTTTGCATTTGCACGGTCTAAGAGTAAACTACCTGTTCCTTCCAAGAAAAAACCATCTTCTTCTGCCGATGTATAATCCATTATATTAGCAATTTCAAATCCTTTATCTTCAAGAGTATCCAAAATATCTTCTCGACGTTCCTGGCGACGATTTTCTGCAAACATAGGATAAAGCGCTACATCTCCATTTTCATGAAACGAGACCCAATTGTTTGGAAAAATGCTATCCGGAGTGTCGGTTTCCAAATTATCATCAATAACGGTAACATCAACTCCAACTGCTCTTAATTTTTCTACAAAAACATCAAATTCCTGTTGCGCTTTTGCATTTACTGTACTTGGCAAAAGTCCGTCTAATACTTTTTGGTAATAATTATTTACAGCCGTTTGCTCATTCATTCTAAAAGCAACTGGCCTAATCATTACAATTGCATTTGTCGTTTGTTTCATAATCTTTATATTTTTTTTGTTTCAGGTCTAAATTTTCAGGTTACCTCAGTTTGAAACTTGAAACAAATATTTAATCTCTAATTAAAGGCAAAGTTGAACATCTCAGCAAACCTTCCTGTTTTGCAATTTCAGCATACGGAATTTCTTCTACTGTAAAACCTTTTGAACGTAGCCAATTGTTTAATCTTGTGAAATTTTTCTCTGAAACAACTACATTTTCATCGATAGAAAATACGTTAGAAAACATGTTGTACATTTCGTTTCTTTCGATATGAAATAAGTTTTCTTTCCAAAAAGATTAACCAAATACATATAATCAGCTTCTTCACGGAAACCTCTTTTATAAATAATCCCTTTATCTTTTCCAACTGGCTGAAAACAGCAATCCAGATGCAAAGCATTATCACGCGCTTCGATTTTAGATTTCACCAAATCAAACTCTTTTACGATTTTATTTGGGAATAATTCTTTGATGAAATTTACACCCTGCATATTGGTTCTTGCCGTAATGTAATCTTTATAGTCACTTCCTTTGTAAGTACCTATAAAGATATGATCATTCCAAAGCATAACATCTCCGCCTTCGATATGAACTTGCTCTGGGGGACGAACAACCTTTAGGGGATCCATTTGATCAATTATATACTGAATCGCATCTAATTCGCGCTCTCTCTCAGGAAGAATATTTGATTTTACAAAAGTATCATCTATTACAAAACCTATATCTCGCGCAAAAATCTGATTGTAGTTTTCAATCATTTCAGGACGATACACCTTTACATCATATTTTTGAAAAACGGCATTAAAAGCATCCATCTCAGCAACCATATCTTTTTCTATAGGATATGTGCCTGCTTTAATATGTTCCAATGATTTCGGATCATAGGCTTCCTCTAAAGATGGAGTTGGCCCATTATGAACAGCAGAACCCAAGACTACAGCACGCAATCTTGAGGTTTCGTTCTTTATATTTAATTGCAACATAACTTTATTATATTTTGGCCAAAGATAAAAAAAGCTTCACAGTTAAGTGAAGCTTTAAAATATTTTTATTTGTTCGACTTAAAGTCTCTGAGCGGGTGCCCAGTATAAATTTGTCTTGGTCGGCCAATTGGTTCTTTATTCTCACGCATTTCTTTCCATTGCGCGATCCATCCTGGTAATCTACCAATAGCAAACATTACTGTAAACATATCTGTAGGAATACCTAATGCTCTGTAAATAATTCCAGAATAGAAATCTACGTTTGGATACAAGTTTCTTGATTTGAAGTACTCATCTTCTAAAGCTGCTGTTTCTAATTTTTTAGCAATCTCTAAAATAGGATCTTCAACTCCTAAAGTTTCCAAAACTTCTTTAGCTGCTTTTTTGATTATTTTAGCTCTTGGATCAAAGTTTTTGTAAACTCTATGTCCGAATCCCATTAAACGGAAAGGATCGTTTTTATCTTTCGCTTTCGCTAAAAATTTATCAGTATCTCCACCGTCTTTATTAATTTCTTCTAACATTTCAAGCACTGCCTGATTTGCACCTCCGTGAAGTGGTCCCCAAAGTGCAGAAACTCCTGCAGAAATAGAAGCAAATAAACCAGCATGAGATGACCCAACCATTCTTACCGTAGAAGTAGAACAGTTTTGCTCGTGATCTGCATGAAGAATAAACAATTTATCTAATGCAGCTACGATAACAGGATTCGCAGCGTAAGGTCCTGTAGGCAATTTAAACATCAATTGCATAAAGTTCTCTACATAACCTTGTGTATTGTCATAATAGTTTAACGGATAACCCATAGTTTTTCTATAGGTCCAGGTTGCAATTACAAGAAATTTACCCATTGTTTTGCAAATGGCCTCGTACATTTCTTTTTCATTATCAACATTTACCGCTTTTGGGTTAAATGCAGTTAATGCACTTGTCAAGGCTGACAAAACTCCCATTGGGTGCGCTGTTTTAGGAAAACCATCAATGATATTTTTCATTTCTTCGTTTACCAAAGTATGTTTTTTAATACCATTTTCAAACTGCTCTAATTGTTGAGCCGTTGGCAATTCACCAAAAATTAAAAGATAAGATACTTCTAAGAAATTAGCTTTTTCAGCTAAATCTTCGATTGAATATCCTCTGTAACGTAAAATTCCTAATTCTCCGTCTAAGAAGGTGATTTCACTTTTGCAAGAACCAGAATTTTTATATCCAGGATCCAAAGTAATAATACCAGTTAAATCACGTAATTTGTTAATATCGATAGCTGATTCATTTTCGCTCCCTGTAATTACCGGAAGTTCAATTTTTTGACCATCTACTTCTAATGTAGCTATTTTTGACATAATATATCGGAAATAAATCTTTAAAATAATAATTTATCAAATCTAAGGAATTTAAGACTAATTAAAAAAAGAATCCTGCTATGAATTTGTTAAAACTCCAAAAAAAAACCATTCGCGTAAACGAATGGTTTAAATTCAATATATAACTCTTACAATTATTTGATCTTGAAAGCGTTTAATCCAGGGAAATAAGCAGTACTTCCTAACTCTTCTTCGATTCTTAATAATTGATTGTATTTTGCCATACGATCAGAACGAGAAGCAGAACCTGTTTTGATTTGACCACAGTTTAAAGCTACAGCTAAATCAGCAATTGTATTATCTTCTGTTTCTCCAGAGCGGTGAGACATTACCGAAGTATACCCTGCATTTTTGGCCATATTTACAGCTGCAATAGTTTCAGTTAAAGTACCAATTTGATTTACTTTTACCAAGATTGAATTTGCAATTCCTTTTTCGATTCCAGTTGAAAGACGCTCAACATTAGTAACGAACAAATCATCCCCTACTAATTGCACTTTGTGTCCAATTTTTTCAGTTAAATATTTCCAGCCATCCCAGTCATCTTCGTACATACCATCTTCGATAGAAATAATTGGATATTTAGCAGCAAGTTCAGCTAAATAATCAGCTTGCTCTTCAGAAGTTCTGATTTTTCCAGTTTCTCCTTCAAATTTAGTGTAATCGTATTTACCGTTTACATAAAACTCAGAAGCAGCACAGTCAAGAGCAATTACAATTTCATCTCCAAAAGTATATCCTGCTTTTTCAACAGCCAGCTTAATAGTATCCAAAGCATCTTCAGTACCACCAGCCAAGTTTGGAGCAAAACCACCCTCATCACCCACAGCAGTACTTAAACCTCTATCGTGTAAAACTTTTTTCAAACTATGAAAAATTTCAGTTCCCATTTGCATAGCGTGTGAGAATGAAGTTGCCTTTACAGGGAAAATCATAAACTCCTGAAATGCGATAGGCGCATCAGAGTGTGAACCTCCATTGATGATATTCATCATTGGTACAGGTAGTGTATTGGCAGAAACTCCACCAACGTATCTGTATAATGGCAATCCAAGTTCGTTAGCAGCAGCTTTTGCAGCAGCTAAAGAAACTCCTAAAATTGCATTAGCACCTAATTTAGATTTGTTTGGAGTTCCGTCTAAATCGATCATTAACTGATCAATTGTATTTTGTTCGAAAACAGAAGTACCCACTAGTTCTTCAGCAATAACAGTATTTACATTGTTCACTGCATTTAAAACTCCTTTTCCCAGGAATGCTTTTCCCCCATCACGTAATTCAACAGCCTCATGTTCTCCAGTTGAAGCTCCAGATGGAACAGCAGCTCTTCCTAAAACTCCATTTTCAGTAACTACATCAACTTCAATAGTTGGATTACCTCTAGAATCAAAAATTTGTCTTGCGTGAACTTTTATTATAATACTCATTATTTTTGTTTTTTATTAATAAATTATAAATATTTTTCGAAATTATAAAAATATTCAATATTAAATACCACATTTAACAATTAAATATCTTTATTTTATTAACTACATCGTTTTAGCAGAAGCCCCTTTTATATTCTCAACAAACTGATCGAATAAATAAGAAGAATCATGTGGTCCGGGACTAGCTTCAGGATGATATTGTACTGAAAAACAATTCTTATTTTTCATGCGCATACCTGCAACAGTTCCGTCATTTAAATGTAGATGTGTGATCTCTAAATCAGGATGATTATCTAATGCCTCTTTGTTTACAGCAAAACCGTGGTTTTGAGAAGTGATCTCTCCTTTACCTGTAATAAGATTCTTAACCGGATGATTTATTCCGCGGTGACCATTAAACATTTTATAAGTCTGAACACCATTTGCCAAAGCAATTACCTGATGTCCTAAACAAATTCCAAACAAAGGATTATCATTAGCTAAAATTTCTTTTGCTACTTCAATAGCTCCAAAAAGCGGATCAGGATCTCCAGGGCCATTTGACAAGAAGTATCCATCGGGATTAAACTCCGCTAAATCTTTATAAGTAGAGTTGTACGGGAAAACTTTAATATAACAATCTCTCTTGGCAAGGTTTCTTAAGATATTCTTTTTGATTCCAAGATCTAAAGCTGAAATTTTGTAAGTAGCATTTTCATCTCCAAAAAAATAAGGCTCAGTAGTTGAAACTTTTGACGCCAACTCTAAACCTTCCATGTTTGGCACATTTGCCAATTCTTTTTTAAGATCTTCAACCGAAGTTCCATCTGTACAAATAACAGCATTCATTGCGCCATTATCACGAATGTAGCTCACTAGCGCTCTGGTATCAACATCAGAAATACAGATTAGGTTTTGTTTAATAAAATAATCTTCTAAACTTCCTGAAGAATCTTCTCTCGAGTAGTTAAAACTAAAGTTTTTACAAACTAATCCGGCAATTTTAATGCTATCCGATTCAACTTCTAAATCATTAACACCATAATTTCCAATGTGAGGATTAGTTGCCACCATAATTTGACCAAAATAAGAAGGATCAGTAAAAATTTCCTGATATCCGGTCATTCCAGTATTAAAACAAACTTCACCAAAAGTTTTACCGCTAATTCCGATAGATTTTCCGTGAAAAATAGTTCCATCACTTAGTAATAAAATGGCGCTTTGTCGTGTAGTGTATTTCATTATTTAATTTGTATTGTTTTTAATCGTCTTATAAAACCCTCTAAGCTTGTTTTAATTTGTAACTAGATATTTTGCAAATTTACTTCTTTAAAACAGTGCTTCCAAGATTTTTTAAAAAATTCATTGATAAAATTAAAACCTAAGTTTTAAAATAAGTTACATTTCAAACTTTTTAAAAAAAATCAAAAAAAAAGGATAAACTAAAAATTAGCTTATCCTTGATTTCTATAGAATCATTACTTTCATAATTATTCAGAAGCTTCAGTAGTCGATTCTGATTCAGCAGCCGGAGCTTCAGGAGTAGTCTCCTCAGCTTTTTTTGCTTTACCACCACGACGGCTTTTTGCTTTTTTAACTTCTTTTTTACCGCCATTGTAAAGTTCATTGAAATCTACAAGTTCGATCATTGCCATATCAGCATTATCTCCCAAACGATTTCCAACTTTAATGATACGAGTGTATCCACCTGGACGGTCTCCAACTTTAGCAGCTACGTCTCTGAACAAGTCAGTTACCGCATATTTACTACGTAAGTAAGCAAAAACAATACGACGGTTGTGAGTCGTATCTTCTTTTGATTTTGTAATTAAAGGCTCAACGAATTGTTTAAGCGCTTTAGCTTTAGCAACAGTAGTATTAATACGTTTGTGCTCAATAAGAGAACAAGCCATATTAGCTAGCATAGCTTTTCTATGTCCAGTCTGTCTGCTTAAGTGATTGAATTTTTTTCCGTGTCTCATTGCTATTTTAAATTTAATCCCGCAAGCGGGATTGAATTATTCTTTATCTAATTTGTATTTAGCTAAGTCCATTCCGAAAGTTAAATTCTTAACAGCTACAAGTTCATCTAGCTCAGTTAAAGATTTTTTACCAAAATTACGGAATTTCATTAGGTCATTTTTATTGAACGATACTAAATCACCAAGTGTATCAACTTCAGCCGCTTTCAAGCAATTTAATGCTCTCACAGATAAATCCATATCAACAAGCTTAGTTTTAAGCAATTGTCTCATATGCAATGACTCTTCATCATACGATTCTGTTTGTGCAATTTCGTCAGCCTCGAGTGTAATTCTTTCGTCAGAAAATAACATGAAGTGGTGAATTAAAACTTTAGCAGCTTCAGTAAGAGCATCTTTAGGATTAATAGATCCATCAGTTTTAATTTCAAAAACTAATTTTTCGTAATCTGTTTTTTGCTCAACACGGAAGTTTTCAATTGCATATTTTACATTTTTTACCGGAGTAAAAATAGAGTCTGTAAAAATGGTACCAATTGCAGCGTTCTGTTTTTTGTTCTCCTCAGCAGGAACATATCCTCTACCTTTTTCGATTGTTAAATCGAAGTTCAATTTGATTTTAGAATCTAAATTACAGATAACAAGGTCTGGGTTCAGCACTTGGAAACCTGAAATAAATTTTTGAAAATCACCTGCTGTTAGTTGATCTTTACCAGAAACAGAAATTGTAACTGCTTCATTATCGATATCTTCAATTTGACGTTTGAAACGCACTTGTTTTAGATTAAGGATAATTTCGGTAACATCTTCAACAACACCTGAAATAGTAGAAAACTCATGATCTACACCTTCGATACGAACAGATGTAATTGCATAACCTTCTAATGCTGAAAGCAAAACTCTTCTAAGTGCATTACCAACTGTCAATCCATAACCAGGTTCTAAAGGTCTAAATTCGAATTTACCTTCAAAATCGGTTGAATCGATCATGATAACTTTATCGGGCTTTTGAAAATTAAATATTGCCATAAATTTCGACTAAGTCAATTATTATTTGTTGTACAACTCTACGATTAATTGTTCTTTAATGTTTTCTGGAATTTGAAGTCTTGCAGGTACAGAAACGAAAGTTCCTTCTTTAAGATCATTGTTCCAGGTAATCCATTCATAAACATGACTTGAATTTGATAAAGAACGTTCGATAGCTTCTAAAGATTTAGATTTTTCACGAACTGCAACTTTATCACCAGGCTTAAGGTGGTAAGAAGCGATATTTACAACCTCACCATTTACAGTAACGTGTCTGTGAGAAACTAATTGTCTAGCACCTCTTCTAGAAGGAGCAATACCCATTCTAAAAACAACGTTATCTAATCTTGCTTCACATAATTGTAAAAGAACCTCACCAGTAACACCTTTAGTAGCTGATGCTTTTTTGAATAAATTTCTGAATTGTTTTTCTAAAATTCCGTAAGAATATTTAGCTTTTTGCTTCTCCATTAACTGAACAGCGTACTCAGATTTTTTTCCTCTTTTTTTAGCCATCCCGTGTTGTCCAGGTGGGTAATTTCTTTTTTCGAAAGATTTATCATCTCCGAAGATTGCTTCGCCAAATTTACGAGCAATTCTAGTTTTTGGACCAGTATATCTTGCCATTTCTAAAAAATTAAATTTAAGGTAGAGATTATGAATTCAGGTCAAATCCTTCGATAATCTATATTCTACCTTGTTTATACTATGAATAAATAAAATTAAACTCTACGTCTTTTTGGAGGACGACATCCGTTGTGAGGCATTGGAGTAACATCGATAATCTCTGTAACTTCAATTCCACCGTTATGAATAGAACGAATAGCAGACTCACGTCCGTTTCCTGGTCCTTTTACATAAACTTTTACTTTTTTAAGTCCAGCCTCAAGAGCTACTTTACTACAATCTTCTGCTGCCATTTGGGCTGCGTATGGAGTATTCTTTTTAGAACCTCTAAAACCCATTTTACCAGCTGAAGACCAAGAAATAACTTCACCTTTTTTGTTTGTCAAAGAAATGATGATGTTATTGAAGGTAGCAGAAATATGAGCTTCTCCCGTTGATTCAACGATAACTTTACGTTTTTTTGCAGTTGCTTTAGCCATATTACTTATTATTTAGTTGCTTTTTTCTTGTTAGCAACAGTTTTTCTTTTACCTTTTCTTGTTCTAGAGTTGTTTTTAGTTCTTTGCCCTCTTAACGGAAGACCAGATCTATGACGGATACCTCTGTAACAACCAATATCCATTAAACGTTTGATGTTTAAAGAAACTTCAGAACGTAATTCTCCTTCAATTTTGTAAAATGAAACTGCATCACGAATTGCTCCGATCTCATCATCATTCCAATCTTGAACTTTTTTATCTTGGCTAACTTGAGCTTTTTCTAAAATCTCAATAGCTCTACTTCTTCCTAATCCAAAGATATAGGTAAGTGCTATAACACCTCTTTTATTTTTTGGGATATCTACCCCTGCTATTCTTGCCATAATTATCCTTGTCTTTGTTTAAATCTAGGATTCTTTTTGTTTATTACGTACAATCTCCCTTTTCTACGCACAATGATGCACTCGGGACTTCTCTTTTTTACTGATGCTCTAACTTTCATAGTGAATATCCTTTAATATCGATAAGTAATTCTTGCTTTTGACAAATCATAAGGACTCATTTCTAGTTTCACTTTATCACCAGGTAATAACTTGATGTAATGCATACGCATTTTACCAGAAATATGAGCAATTACGATATGTCCATTTTCTAACTCTACACGGAACATCGCATTTGATAATGCTTCGATGATTGATCCGTCTTGTTCTATTGCTGATTGTTTTGCCATATAAAAATTAAGCTACTGCTTTTCTATTTTTACCAGTCTTCATTAAACCATCATAATGTTTGTTTAACAAGTATGAATTGATTTGTTGAATAGTATCTATTGCAACTCCAACCATAATTATTAACGAGGTACCTCCAAAAAACATTGCCCAAGATTGTTGTACATCCATAATACTTACAACAATAGCTGGGAACACAGCAATCAAAGCAAGGAATAAAGATCCTGGGAAAGTTATTAAAGACATCACTTTGTCAAGAAATTCTGAAGTTTCAGCTCCTGGACGAACGCCAGGAATAAAACCACCACTTCTTTTCAAATCATCGGCCATTTTGTTAGTAGGAACTGTAATTGCAGTATAGAAGAATGTAAATACAATAATTAAAGTTGCAAATACAAAGTTATACCAAAAACCGAACATATTACTAAACGCGCCAACAATAGATTGTGATGTGTCTGATTTAGACAATCCAGCTACAGCTGCAGGTATAAACATAATTGCCTGAGCAAAAATGATTGGCATAACCCCGGAAGCATTAAGCTTAAGAGGAATCCATTGTCTATTACCACCTGCCAAATCTTGTTCGTAATCCCCACTTGTTGTACGACGAGCGTACTGAACAGGAATTCTACGTACTGCCATTGTAAGCAATACACAAGAAATGATTACTAATAACCACACAATAATTTCAATAACTAACAACATCGGACCTCCATTGTTATTGGTAACTCTGGTTGTAAATTCTTGTATAAAAGCTTGCGGTAAACGAGCTAAGATACCAACCATAATCAATAATGAAATTCCATTTCCAATACCTTTATCAGTAATTTTTTCTCCAAGCCACATAGCAAAAATTGTACCTGTAACTAAGATAATAACAGACGAAAACAAAAATTCAGGTGAATTAAAGCCTAGTAAGAATGCACTTCCAGGTAACGTTCTGTATAAATTATAGATATAAGTTGGACCTTGAACCAGTGTAATAGCTATAGTCAACCAACGAGTGATTTGATTAATCTTTTTTCTACCACTCTCTCCATCGTTTTGAAGTTTTTGCAAATAAGGAATAGCAATTCCCATTAACTGAACAACAATAGATGCAGAAATATAAGGCATAATTCCTAAAGCAAAAACTGAAGCTTTAGAGAAAGCACCCCCTGTAAACATGTCTAGGATAGATCCTAAACCATTTTTAGTTTGTCCCGCTAAACCTGTTAATTGAGTTGCGTCAATTCCAGGTAGCGTTACGTGTGCACCAAAACGATATACTAAAAGCAATCCTAATGTAATTAAGATTCTGTTTTTCAGTTCTTCGATTTTCCAAACATTACTTATTGATTCAATAAATTTCTTCATCTTAGTAGATAAGTTATATAGTTACAGCTTCTCCTCCAGCAGCTTCAATAGCAGCTTTTGCAGTAGCGGTAAATTTGTGGGCAGTTACTTTTAATTTTGCTTTCAATTCTCCTCTACCTAAAATCTTAACGATTTCATTTTTGGTAGCAAGACGATTTGCTACGAAATCTGTCATTGAAACAGAATCAGTAATCACACCATTGTCTACTAATAATTGAAGCGTATCTAAATTAACACCTTCGTATTCTTTACGATTGATGTTTGTGAAACCAAACTTAGGTACACGTCTTTGAAGTGGCATTTGCCCTCCTTCAAAACCAATCTTTTTAGAATAACCAGAACGAGATTTTGCTCCTTTGTGACCTCTTGCAGAAGTACCACCTTTTCCTGAACCTTCTCCTCTACCTAATCTTTTATTTTGATTGTGTGTTGACCCTTCAGCTGGTTGTAAGTTACTTAAATTCATAACAGTATTTGTTATTTAGCTTCTTCGACAGAAACTAAGTGTTTAACTTTGTTTATCATACCAAGGATAGCAGGATTTGAATCATGCTCTACAACTTGTCCCATTTTACGTAGACCTAAAGCTTCCAAACCTCTCTTTTGAGAAAGAGGACAGTTGATTTTGCTTCTTACTTGTTTTACTAATAATTTAGCCATAATTTCCTTGAATTAACCTTTAAAAACTTTTTCTAAAGAAACACCTCTTTGTTTTGCAACAGTGTGAGCGCTTCTCATTTGTAATAAAGCATCAAAAGTTGCTTTTACCACGTTATGAGGATTTGATGATCCTTGAGATTTAGATAATACATCGTGAATACCTACTGATTCAAGAACTGAACGAACAGCTCCACCAGCAATAACTCCTGTACCATGAGAGGCAGGAATTAAAAATACACGCGCACCACCAAATTTACCTTTTTGTTCGTGAGGAACAGATTGTCCGTTCAAAGGAATTTTTACTAAATTTTTCTTAGCATCTTCTACTGCTTTCGCAATTGCTTCAGAAACGTCTTTAGATTTTCCTAATCCGTGACCCACTACTCCGTTTTCATCACCTACAACTACAATAGCAGAAAAACCGAAAGCTCTACCACCTTTTGTAACTTTAGTAACACGATTAACACTTACCAGACGATCTTTAAGTTCAAGACCACTTGGTTTTACCAATTCTACATTTTTGTATTTAGACATAATATATTAGAATTTAAGTCCAGCCGCTCTTGCGCCTTCTGCTAATGATTTAATACGACCGTGATACAAATATCCACCTCTATCAAAAGTGATGGTTTCGATCCCAGCTTTTAACGCTTTCTCTGCAACTAATTTTCCAACAGCAGCAGCGACTTCAACGTTAGTACCTTTTCCTATTTCTTTTTCTCTTGAAGATGCAGCTAAAATTGTAACTCCATTTACATCGTCAATAAGTTGAGCGTAAATTTCTTTGTTACTTCTAAATACAGATAGTCTTGGGTTAGTAGCAGTACCACTAATCGATTTTCTAATTCTGAATCTAATTCTCTGTCTTCTATCAGATTTTGTTAATGACATAATCTTATTTTTTAAGCTGATTTACCTGCTTTTCTTCTTAATACTTCACCCACAAATTTAACACCTTTTCCTTTGTATGGCTCAGGCTTACGGAAACCTCTGATTTTCGCAGCAACCTGTCCTAAAAGTTGTTTGTCAAATGATGTTAATTTTACGATAGGGTTTTTACCTTTTTCAGATATTGTTTCTAAAGCTACTTCTGGAGCAATTTCTAAAACAATATTGTGAGAATATCCAAGAGCTAAATCTAATTTTTGACCTTGGTTTGAAGCTCTATAACCAACTCCAACTAATTCAAGTTCTTTTGTAAAACCTTCAGACACACCAATTATCATATTATTGATTAATGATCTGTATAATCCGTGTTTTGCTCTTTGGTCTTTATGATCAGACGATCTTTCTAATAATACCTGATCGCCTTCAACTTTTACAGTAATGTCCGAAAACTCCTGAGTTAGTTGACCTTTTTTTCCTTTTACCGTAACGATACCGTCTTTAACTTCTACAGTTACTCCAGCAGCGATTACAATTGGGCTTTTACCTATTCTTGACATCTTATTTAGTCTTTAAAATTAGTATACGTAACAAATTACTTCACCACCTACATTTAATTGTTTCGCTTGCTTTCCAGTCATAAGACCTTTTGAAGTTGAAACAATAGCAATTCCTAATCCGTTAAGGATTCTTGGTAATTTGGCAGCACCTGCGTATTTACGTAAACCAGGTTTACTAATTCTTTGGATATCTTTAATTACTGGCTCTTTAGTATCTTTATCATACTTCAAAGCGATTTTGATTGAACCCTGAACAGAGTTATCCTCAAATTTGTAACTCAAGATATAACCTTGATCAAATAAGATCTTAGTTATTTCTTTTTTTAGATTAGATGCTGGAATTTCAACAACTTTGTGGTTTGCAGCCACAGCGTTACGAACTCTAGTCAAATAATCTGCAATAGGATCTGTATACATATGTATTTGATTGCGACTATGGTTTTCGGGAGGCACCCGCCTCCCGAACCTTTAATCAATTAAAATTATTTTTTGGTTTGCAAAAGTACTAACTTTTTGCGAGATTACCAAGATGCCTTTTTAACTCCAGGAATTAACCCATTATTAGCCATCTCACGGAAAGTTACACGTGAAATACCAAACTGACGGATATAACCTCTTGGTCTACCTGTTAATTTACAACGATTGTGTAAACGAACTGGTGAAGCATTTTTAGGTAATTTTTGTAGACCTTCAAAATCTCCAGCTTCTTTCAAAGCTTTTCTTTTCTCAGCATACTTAGCTACCGTTTTCTCTCTTTTCACCTCACGGGCTTTCATTGATTCTTTAGCCATGTCTTAATTCTTTTTAAAAGGTAATCCTAATTCAGCCAATAATGACTTTGCTTCCTTGTCTGTTTGAGCAGTAGTAACAAATGTAATATCCATTCCTGAAATTTTGTTTACTTTGTCAATATCAATTTCCGGGAAAATGATTTGCTCTAAAACTCCAAGATTGTAATTACCTCTTCCGTCGAAACCAGTAGCTTTGATACCACTAAAATCTCTAACGCGTGGTAAAGCAGAAGTAATAAGTCTATCTAAAAACTCATACATTCTCTCACCACGTAAAGTAACTTTTGCTCCAATAGGCATCCCTTTTCTCAATTTGAATGACGCAACGTCTTTCTTTGAAATTGTAGATACTGCTTTTTGTCCAGTGATCTTTGTTAACTCATCAACTGCATAGTCAATAAGTTTTTTATCAGATACAGCTGCACCAACTCCACGGCTCAAAACGATTTTTTCAAGTTTTGGAACTTGCATCACGTTTGTATATCCGAACTCTTCTTTAAGAGCAGAGATCACTCTACTCTTATATTCTTCTTTTAGTCTAGGTGTATATGCCATTACTATAGTACTTGATTAGATTTTTTTGAAAATCTTACTTTCTTATCTCCTTCTACTCTAATACCAACTCTAGTTGTTTCCTTAGTTTTAGGATCAATTAGTGAAATGTTAGATATTTGTATAGAAGCTTCTTTCTTAACGATACCACCTTGAGGGTTTTTAGCACTTGGTTTTGTATGTTTCGAAACCATGTTTACACCTTCAACTATCGCTTTATTTTTCTCACGGTAAACACGTAAAACTTTACCTTCAGCACCTTTATGGTCTCCAGCAATAACTCTTACGATATCTCCTGATTTTATTTTTA
This sequence comes from Tuber aestivum, assembly GCA_900010015.1. Classification (NCBI taxonomy): domain Eukaryota; kingdom Fungi; phylum Ascomycota; class Pezizomycetes; order Pezizales; family Tuberaceae; genus Tuber; species Tuber aestivum. The sequence continues at coordinate 21,765 of LN891240.1, forward strand.
GCTTTATCATCTTAAAACGAATTAAAGCACTTCTGGTGCTAATGATACAATTTTCATGAATTGTTTTTCACGAAGTTCTCTTGCTACCGGACCAAAAACACGAGTTCCTCTCATTTCCCCTGCAGCGTTCAAAAGAACACATGCATTATCATCGAAACGGATATAAGAACCATCGGCTCTTCTCACTTCTTTTTTGGTACGTACAACAACTGCAGTTGAAACAGCTCCTTTTTTAACGTTACCGTTAGGAGTTGCATCTTTAATAGATACTACAATCTTGTCACCAACAGAGGCATACCTTCTTTTGGTACCTCCTAAAACACGGATAGTTAAAACTTCTTTTGCTCCCGTGTTATCTGCTACTTTTAGTCTTGATTCCTGTTGTACCATAATTATTTAGCTCTTTCTAAGATTTCAACTAATCTCCAACATTTTGTTTTACTTAAAGGACGCGTTTCGCTAATTCTTACAGTATCTCCAATGTTACAGTCGTTTGTTTCGTCGTGTGCAACGTATTTCTTTGTTTTCAACACGAACTTACCGTATAATGGGTGTTTTTACTTTTCTTACTTCAGCAATAACAATAGACTTATCCATTTTATTTGAAGTAACAACACCTATTCTTTCTTTTCTTAAATTTCTTTTTTCTTCCATCTTTCAGCAGAATACAATTATTGTAACTCTCTTTTAGTTAACTCTGTAGCCAATCTTGCAACTGTTCTTCTTACACTTCTAATTTGAAGTGGGTTCTCAATTGGAGAAATAGCGTGAGCCATTTTTAGGTCAGCATATATTTTCTTAGTTTGACTAAGTTTTTCTTGCAACTCCGCTGCAGAAAGATCTTTTATTTCTGATTGTTTCATAATATAAATTTAATTATGCTTCGAAATCTCTAGCAACGACGAATTTAGTTTTTACTGGAAGCTTTTGAGCTGCAAGACGTAACGCCTCTTTTGCAACTGATAAAGGAACTCCTCCAACTTCAAACATAATTCTTCCGGGTTTAACAACGGCAGCCCAATATTCAACGGCACCTTTACCTTTACCCATACGTACCTCAAGAGGCTTCTTAGTAATTGGTTTGTCTGGAAATATTTTGATCCATAATTGTCCTTCTCTCTTCATGAAACGAGTTGCAGCAATACGTGCAGCTTCGATTTGACGAGAAGTTAAGAACATTCCATCTTCATGTACAGATTTAATACCAAACATTCCATTAGAAAGTTCATGCCCTCTTTGAGAGTTACCTTTCATTTTACCCTTTTGTACCTTACGGTATTTTGTTCTTTTAGGCTGTAACATTTTTCTTTAGTTTAAAAATTTACTTTCTTTTACGAGCGTCTGGTTTTCCACCTTTATTAAAGGGCTTTCTATCTCCTCTTGGAGAATCGCCACCTTTACCACCACCAGTTCCAGATTGTTTTTTATCCATTCCTGCAAGTGGAGAAAGATCTCTCTTTCCATAAACTTCACCTTTCATGATCCATACTTTGATACCCATTCTACCGTAAGTAGTGTGAGCTTCAGCCAAAGCATAATCAATATCAGCTCTGAAAGTTGATAGAGGAATTCTACCTTCTTTGAAACCTTCTGAACGTGCCATCTCAGCTCCGTTCAAACGACCAGAAATCAAAACTTTGATACCCTCAGCGTTCATACGCATAGAGGCAGCAATAGCCATTTTGATTGCACGTCTGTAAGAAATACGGCTTTCGATTTGACGAGCGATGCTTGTCGCCACAAGATAAGCATCTAATTCAGGTCTTTTGATTTCAAAGATGTTGATTTGAACCTCTTTGTCAGTAACTTTCTTAAGTTCTTCTTTTAACTTGTCTACCTCTTGCCCACCTTTTCCGATAATGATACCAGGTCTAGCAGTAGTGATAGTAACGGTTACAAGTTTCAAAGTTCTCTCGATGATTACTTTAGATACACTAGCTTTTGATAAACGAGCGTGGATATACTTTCTGATTTTGTGATCCTCGGCAAGTTTATCACCGTAATCATTTCCACCATACCAGTTTGAGTCCCACCCTCTGATGATACCAAGTCTATTTCCAATTGGATTTGTCTTTTGTCCCATGCTGCTTAAGAATTGCTTTGTGTGTTATTGATAGCTCCAAGCACGATTGTTACGTGATTAGAACGTTTTCTTATTCTGTGTGCACGACCTTGTGGAGCTGGACGAAGTCTTTTCAACATCATTCCACCATCTACTCTGATCTCCTTAACAAATAATCCAGCTTCTTCTAAATTACCTTCACTATTTTTTTGCTCCCAGTTGTTGATTGCAGATAATAATAGTTTTTCTAATTTTCTTGAAGCCTCTTTAGAACTAAATCTTAAGATGTTAAGTGCTCTTTCTACCTTCTGACCTCTTACCAAGTCCGCTACTAAGCGCATTTTTCTAGGTGAAGTAGGGCAGTTATTCAATTTTGCGAAAGCAATAGACTTATTAGCCTCTTTTCTCGCATCTGCTGTTTCTCTTTTACGAACTCCCATTGCTTCTTATTTTTTACCTTTATTTTTTGCTCCAGCATGACCTCTAAAAGATCTAGTTGGTGAAAATTCTCCTAATTTGTGACCTACCATGTTTTCTGTTACGTAAACTGGTACAAATTGACGACCGTTATGAACTGCGATAGTTTGTCCAACGAAATCCGGAGTAATCATAGAAGCTCTAGACCAAGTCTTCACTACACTATTTTTACCACTCTCTACGTTTTCCTGAACTTTCTTGTCTAACTTATAATGAACGAAAGGTCCTTTTTTTAATGAACGTGCCATATCTTATTATTTCTTTCTACGTTCTACGATATACTTGTTACTCGGGTTTTTCTTAGAACGAGTTCTATAACCTTTTGCTGGTATTCCATTTCTTGAACGTGGATGTCCACCAGAAGAACGTCCTTCTCCACCACCCATTGGGTGATCAACAGGGTTCATTGCAACAGGTCTTGTTCTAGGTCTTCTTCCTAACCATCTTGTTCTACCAGCTTTTCCTGATACAACTAATTGGTGGTCTGAATTAGAAACAGCTCCAATTGTAGCCGAACAAGTCAACAAGATTAATCTTGTTTCACCAGATGGCATTTTAATTGTAGCATATTTTCCATCTCTTGCCATTAATTGAGCAAATGTACCAGCTGAACGAGCGATTACCGCTCCTTGACCTGGACGTAACTCAATACAAGAGATTACAGTTCCTAAAGGAATTCTGCTTAAAGGCAATGTATTACCAATTTCAGGTTGAGATTCTGGACCAGAAACTAATTTCTGACCAACTTTCAATCCGTTTTGAGCAATTACATAAGTTTTCTCTCCATCAGCATAAGCTAATAAAGCGATAAATGCAGTACGATTTGGATCATATTCAATTGATTTCACAGTAGCCGGAATTCCGTCTTTAGTTCTTTTGAAATCAATGATACGATATCTCTGCTTGTGACCACCACCCGTATAACGCATGGTCATCTTTCCTTGACTATTTCTACCTCCAGAGTTTTTTATCGGCGCTATCAAAGAGCGTTCCGGCTTATCAGTTGTAATGGCGTCATAACCATTCACAACTCTAAATCGCTGACCTGGGGTAATAGGTTTTAATTTTCTTACTGACATTTTTCTATCTTAGATATTGTTGTAAAAATCAATTGTTTCTCCTTCTTGTACTTGAACAATCGCTTTTTTAATTGCATTTGTCTTTCCACTGATCAAACCACTTTTAGTGTATTTTGTAGTTCTATCCGGTCTTACGTTCATCGTGTTAACTGAAACGATAGTTACTCCATAAGCAGCTTCAACAGCTTTCTTAATTTGAACTTTGTTTGCTTTTTTGTCAACAACGAATCCGAAGCGGTTTAAAACTTCACTTTCTTTGGTTACTTTTTCTGTTACTATAGGTCTAATTATGATACTCATATTCCTATTATTTGCTTAAATTTTCTTCGATTAACTCCAAAGAACCTTCTAAAAGCACTAAATTGTTAGTGTTTAAAATAGCGTAAGTGCTTAATTCTGAGCTAGTTACGACATTAGAAGCCTTTAAATTGCGTGACGACAAATATACATTTTTATTTGACTCTCCCAACACAAATAGAGATTTTTTATTTTCTAACCCTAAAGCTTTCAAAACGTTAATGAAATTTTTAGTGTTTGGCGCTTCAAAATTAAAGTCTTCAAGAACGATGATATTCGACTCTTTTGCTTTGATTGAGAAAGCTGATTTTCTTGCCAATCTTTTCAAGCTTTTATTCAATTTGAATGAATAACTTCTTGGTCTTGGCCCGAAAATTGTTCCACCACCTTTAAACAATGGATTTTTGATACTTCCCGCACGAGCTGTACCTGTTCCTTTTTGTTTTTTAATCTTACGTGTACTTCCTGTCACTTCAGCTCTTTCTTTAGCTTTGTGAGTCCCTTGTCTTTGATTAGCAAGATATTGCTTTACATCAAGGTATACAGCGTGATTGTTTGGCTCAATTGCGAATACTGAATCAGAAAGTTGAACTTTTCTTCCAGTATCTTTTCCGTTGAAATCTAATACTTTTACTTCCATTACTTCTGAATGATTACATAAGAGTTTTTATGTCCAGGAACACATCCTTTAATAACAAGTAGGTTCTTTTCAGCAACCACTTTTAAAACTCTAAGGTTTTGAACTTTTACATTGTCTCCTCCCATTCTTCCAGCCATACGCATTCCTTTGAATACTCTAGATGGATAAGAAGAAGCTCCCACAGAACCTGGCGCTCTTAAACGGTTGTGTTGACCGTGAGTTGCTTGTCCAACACCACCAAATCCGTGACGTTTAACAACCCCTTGAAAACCTTTACCTTTAGATACACCTTGTACATCTACAAATTCTCCTTCAGCAAAAATAGAAACATCAATAAGATCTCCTAATTTTTGTTCAGTTGCAAAATCTTGAAATTCAACGACTTTTTTCTTAGCAACAGTTCCAGCTTTTTTAAAATGACCTAAAGCCGCTTTAGTGGAATGTTTCTCGTTTTTGTCATCGAAACCAAGTTGCAACGCTTCGTACCCGTCAACACCTTTGGTTCTGACTTGGGTAACAACACACGGCCCAGCCTCGATTACTGTACAAGGAATGTTTTTCCCGTTTTCGTCGAAAATACTAGTCATGCCGATTTTTTTACCAATTAACCCAGACATAAATATTAATTATTAATTACTAAAATTCCCTTCAATTTGAAAATAACAGAAATTTCCAAACAGGGAGTGCAAAAGTATACATTAAAATTGAATATACCAAACAGTTAGAAAAATTAAATAGCTCATTATCAAAATCAAAGCACCGATTCGAGCTCTATCAATATTTTTTTTCCTCAAAAAATTATTTTTTATCATCTTAACCCACAAGATCCATTGCCTTAACATTTACCTAATCCTTTACAGAAAAAACCTTCGCAACAGCCTAAACCAAAGACATTTCAACTAAAACACAATCAATTAACCGTTATAGATTTCAAGAAAATTTATAAAATATATTTTTTTTTAAACATAAAAAAAGCGAGACATTTCTGCCTCGCTTTTTTATATAAAATATAATAAAAAATTATACTTTATTTCTACTTCAACTCCACTTGGCAATTCAAGCTTCATTAATGCATCAATAGTTTTAGATGAAGATGAATAAATATCGATCAATCTCTTGTATGACATTACTTCAAATTGCTCTCTCGCTTTTTTGTTAACGTGCGGAGAACGTAACACAGTGAAAAG
>LN891241.1:0-11895 GCA_900010015.1 Tuber aestivum
GACTTTCAGATAACTTGCTGCCTTTACTAAGATTATTTAATATTTTCTTCGAGACTTCCCAATTTGATATATACTGTATAAGTTCTTGGTATATCTACTAACCTTTTATCTATTCTGCAGAGTTTTTTTCCACTGTTCTCACTTTGGTAATACATTCCAGGTTTGACCCTCCTTCCTCCATATTTTCTATGAGAATTCTTAATTTATAAGACTATTTCTATCTTGTTTCTTGTAGATCTTAGCAACGTTTAATAGGATACATAAATATAGTCCTAGACAGCTAGATTGGATATAATACATGGAGATTGTCAGGAATTCTTGTAGAGTTTTGTTGATGTATTCTTGTGCTACTAAGGTGCTATGGCGGCGAGAAAGCCTGAAATATTGGTTATTTTTTGTGATTCTGCAAAGCAAGTGGAGAAGTTTTAGTAATAAAAGAAAAGATTATACAATACTAGTTTCCTAAGTGCTAAGTTGAGGAAATATATAAAAGCCCCTGCTAAGAATGTAATAGCAAAGAAAATTACATGGGGGGCGTTCGGCAGTCCAAGGTTAGCAGGTGTGGCAGTTGCGTGGTATGAAAACTCAAAACGGTAAGAGATCAGAAGGTGAAGAAAGGAGGAAAAAGTGAAGAACCAGGGGGAAAAGAAGAAAAATGTATGCAAAATAAAAAGTCCAACTTTTTTGCAAAAGGATTGAATATGAAATAGGTATGGAGGAAGAAAGAAAGTGATTCATGTATGTAGCGAAGTGTTGAAGACCCAAGTATTTCCCCCTTACATACCACTACGTAATCCATGCAGGGGGGGTGGCGGGGATAATATAGCTATGAAAATAATGCCGAGACATTTAAAAATGCAAATATAGTAAAAATATCATCACCAAATATACCCTGCATGGCATTTGGACTGGTTTCTTGCATAAAAGTGATTTGTTTCAATGTTACTACTAGCTATCACGAAACAGTCTAGAATATACAGATAATTGTACACTTGCCATACAAATTATATTTTTTCACCGTAAAAAGTATGAAAACTACACCCCTACCCTTTTCGTCATACCATAGACGTTTTCTTACCCTGATTGTGGTTATAGAAGTGACCTTAATACTGTGGGCCGATTCGTCGGACTACTGTAGATGGGGCAACTGGCTGGTAATGGGTCTTCTATGGCCCCCGCGCCTAAAGGTCGGACCATCTGATATATGATTTTCGAATGATTCTCTAGACAAAAGCGTGCCTACGGGCCGACTGTTGGCAATGAGATGACGTTTTGATATTGGACCCGATTTGATAAAGCAACGGTTGCGATGGCACAATAAGGTAGATGAAAGTGCAGCTCTGGCCCTCGAGCTACCCTGACGCCCAAGTCTACTGTACGTGTGGTCAAACTCATCGACTTTTGGTCGGTTCACAGCTTCGGCGAAGAATCGATTGATCGTTGGTGACGCCGTATGAACAACAAAATAGGTAGTAAGCGCATGTGAGTTATGTCACGTGTCGTGGTTATGACCAAGGCTGAAATGCTTGGCACACGTGATTTCCCTAATAGGAATCCGTTGCCCATTACCGTTTCTGGTAAAATTTCCATAATAGGAAATATTTCCAATTCTGGTAAGCGTTCGCTTAGACCCCTGATTGCTGACTCCGGTATATCAAGTCGCGGTTATGCACGCTTAATTGCTGCATATGCACCCTAGCGGGTGCATATCCTAAGTAGGAAGAATTTTCTCGCTTATCCCCCTGTCGTGGGGGCGGTGGAAACTTCGCGTTAACGGGAATTTACACTACTACTTCTGGATATCCGTCCGACACCGGCTATTTTCTAGGTTGCCGTTCGATTCCGGTCCACACCTCGCTTAGAATACGAGGTCGCCGACCGTACGAAAATCGCTCACACCCTCTCACCATTAAGGCCACCACCCACACCTTTACACGCTCGCCCATACGGGCAGTGTAGTGTGTGTCCGCCGTAAGCCCCGGCTGGTCGAATTACCCCTGTAAGTCTTATCGGTTAGTTCCTGAAGCATGATTGGGACGTACCTCTGGGCCACACACACCTCTGTGTCTGCCGCATAACAGCCTCTGCTGATAGGATAATGTGCCTCGCAACTGGACTGGCTTCGGCCCTCCGACCGCGTGAGTAACCGCCTGGTTAGTCGTGATGATAACGAGAACAAGTGTGACACACCTATGTCCCTCTTCGGCCGCGCTGGCTAGGAGGGAATGATTGATCAGTATGGAAGTACTTGGTTATAAAAACCCTCCTTCCCACGCGTGCTGAAGAGTCTCCAGAACACGGACGACGAAACCAAACCTCTAAGCACCTTAGCTTTGGTCCACGCCTTTCGATCATCCACCAACTCTTCACTGTTTTCTGCTCGGTACCCCGTACCCTACCACTTGCTCGCTTCGCTTGCTCGTGGCCTAACCCTAACCCTAACGCCACCAGTGGCTGAAGGAGGCGGTGTGGCGCAGTGGCGGGAGAGGTGGCTTGGTGGCGTTATGGCGTTGTGGCTTCAGCTGTGGCGCTGTGGCGTCTAGGGCACGTGATGTGGCGTCACGTAGTAGCTAAGGCTGAGGCTGAAATGCTTGGCACACGTGACTTCCTATTGGGGTAATTCCCGATTAGGTCATGTTTGCCCATTACCCAATCCGGTAATTTCCATAATAGGAAATATTTCCATTTCAGGTAAGCGCTCGCTTAGACCCCTGTAAGCTGACTCCGGTATAGCAAGTCGCGGATATGCACGTCAGCATGACTGCATATGCACGTTTGGTGTGGATGGACCCACCCACCCACACCACTCGTCATGCACGAACAGGGAAGAATTTTCGCACGCATATGCAGAAGATTAATCTCCCCTTTCGGGTATCCGTCCGACGCCGGCTTATCTTTAGGCTGGCGCTCGTTCCAGTCCACACCTCGCTTAGGATACGAGGTCGCCGACCGTGTGAAAATAACTCATACCACGCAGCCCGCGGGCTGTGGAAAGTCCCTGTCCCCTACCCGGCAGATGGGAGTGCTGTTTCAATGACTGATGCTATTGGGAAAAGCGTAGCCTTCGGGCTCGACTCCCTCCTGCAAAAGATCGAGGAATGGTCCCCTTGAAAGGATGGTCGACTTGGAATGACGAGTTCGATAAGGCCGCCACCCACACCTATCGCGTTCGCCCCCACCCGGCAACGCAATCATCAGGCTGTAAGCCCTGTTGTGCCGATTAACAGTTGTAAGTCACCTGGTGTTAGTTCACCGGTGAGCATCTGACAGCCCTCAGGCCCGCCGCACACCCTCCCCCCTTTCCCGCCGGAAGGACAATCAAACTGCTTTGGTGTATCTGCGCCTTGAGTGCAGCGCTACCTATTGTGTAGCCGAGCCGAAAGGATTGGGAGGTAAGTACCGTCATGCGCTAAGAGTAATTCCTGTCACACCCCCCGGTGGGGGGTGTGTGCCGGTCGAAGTGTAGCAACGAGAAAGGGGTGTGATGATTATTCCTTGTGCTCGCCCGAACGGGGCAGCGACAAGACGACCGACCCATGGAGGATTTAGGTATATATACCCGCTCCCCAAGCGCATACTGATGAGATTCCATAGCACGGATTCGAAACAAGCAAACCTCCTCCAACATCATTGTGGAGAACTTGTCTACGCCATCCACCCTTTTTTGAAATCTCGTTGTTTCTTTCACCCCCTGCACAGCAGGATACTTTGAGTGCCCCACCCTAAGCCTAACCCTAAGCCACATGTGGCTGGGTGTGGCGGTGTAGCGGTGTGGCGCAGGTGGCTGGAGATGTGGCGAAGGTGGCGTTGTGGCGTTGTGGCTTGTGACGTGAGTGGCTGAGCTGTGGCGCTGTGGCATAGTGGCTTGTGTGGCTAGTACGGCGTCACGTGAGGTGGCTGAGTCTTGGCAATGGGCTTGGCGACCGGATTAGGAAATCCGGTCCCCTTACCGGATTAGGAAGTCGTAAAACATTTCCTAAAGAGGTAAGTCTTCTACATCCGTGATACATTACTGAATCCGGCAACACACCCGGGAGGCGCGACAGGGGTCCCCCCTGCCGTGCGTCATGCCTCATGCATGCACGAATGACCCATGTTCGGATGACTTCGGTTGCCTGATCCGGTTATCCTTCCGCCTGCCGGTGTACATAGGGATCTTCTCACCGCTCGACCCACACCTCGCTTAGAATACGAGGTCGCCGATGCAGGTAAGACGGGCACACCACTACGGAAGTGGTAGGCCTTAATTCCCACCCACACCATACGATTTTTTCGCACACCCTCGCGAAAAATCCTCGGTTTTCGCCCACTTTCCTCGAGAGGTCTAGCGAGTATCCCGACATAGAGGGGGACTACTTGAGATCTATAAACACTCTTCAGTCCCCGCCCACTGAAGAGTCTTTTGGATCAAAGACGAAGCAAGCAATCCTATCGTTCCCTTCATTGTTCGATACTTGTCTGCGCCTCTCGTCGATATCACCAAAACCTTTCACTCCTGCTTTTCCGGTGACCCAAGTGCACCTAACCCAACGCCTCGCTCGCTTCGCTTACTCGGCTAACCCAATGGCCAGGGAAACGCGGAAATGGTGCATGTATCCGACCCTAGTAGTGAAGAGTATCAGGTGTCACAGGAGTCAGCCGAAACTGAACCAGATACAGACTCCGATACCGCCGACAGACCGACATCAGGACGTCGTCACGTGGCACAAGGAGCAAAGAGCTGTGCGGGCAACCGGGCGAAAACAGTGAGTATTTCGATCAGTGCTCGCTCACAGCGTGCCAACAATTCTCAGCGGACGCCAACTCTTCCCAGGCAGATAATTCGCGGTACTGCCTATAACCCGACTGTCTTTCCATCATCAAGTTTAGGACGATTTTCCTCTCCCCTGGACCGCGATAGTACACAGTCATCGCATGTCAGAAGCTCAAGTCCTGCTAGTCATCAAGAGAGCTGGAACGGAACTAGCACGAGGCAAAATAAGGTCCTGGGTCCTGAACGAACCATCTTAGACTTGGCAAAGGATCTAATGCTCAATTATACTCTTTTTGTTGACCCACTCCCGATTCCGGTTGTATTGACGTCTAGAGTGCAGCACGTTTGGCGTCAGGCGCAGCATTCCATTCCCCCTGCAGAGCGAATGGAGATATCGGAGGACAGCCTAATCATAGTAAGTAACGTCAGCTTGACGTGTTGAGATGTTGGGTATGGTACTAATAGTAAAAGATATGCAACAAACTCATTGGAGTACGAGCGCAGTTTGTCTACCATCTGAAGAATGACATAGTAAATTTATATGGGCTCACAGAAGACCGCGGGGCTACTGCACAGAGGGTGGACCATCTCCTGAAAGATGACAGGTTCATGTGCGACCCGAAAGGGTACGAGGTTTGTCTGCTGTGGTTAAGCGTCCTGGAGTACTGATCAGTGCTGACCCCCAATGAACTGGACACAGGGTCTGTGTCTATGATTCCTTGCTCCACAAATCCCAAACGCAATATATGGTAAGTACTTTGCCGGAAAGAAAATGCGAGGTCTTGTAGACCCCAATTTCATCGACATGATCAACGGCATCATGATTTGCTTGACTTGCGCGATAATTTGCCATACCCTCAGGGCGTGGCAAACAGGGATCTACGTCGAGCAGAGGGACTTTAAGCCCGAGCTGGTTGCCGGTAGGGACGTATAATTCCCGCTGTACGTCGGCCGTGAATCTGGCTAACTTGTCACAAAACAAATAAGACCTGTTTGAACGGCAGAGACAAACTTGACGTAAATGGCCGATCTGAGTCCAGGAGATGATTGTACAAAGCGTTCGTCAAGTCATCGAGAAACAGATGGAGCAAGAGTATAGCATCCAACAGGATTGGCTGGAAGGCTATGACGATGACTGGGATGCCGTGAGCGCAGAACTAGAACACCCGAAATCAAACTCCACCCAGCGTCAGTCCTATCACCGTAGCCAGGAACTCACTGAGTCGACCATGATCCCCGGGTTCGGCTTCCGGCGCAGCGGGGGTTTGTCGCAGGGCACAAATGACACTGCAGATCGCAGCCAGACGCCCTATGGTGACAGACTGGAGTTTCTCAATTGTGGCTTGACAAGTCAAGAGGATCCCCTTAAAGTTACAGAACGTTCGGCGACAGACAGCCAGAATATTGATTTCAGACACCTTCGCTCTCGGCTCTCCCTCAGTCTGGAGGATTCACATGATGTGGGGACGGTACAAAGGGGCGATTTTGACGCTAGTGATCTGTTAGGAGATCGCGACGGGCGCTGGATGTGGGCACCGGCCTGGAGACTCGTGGCATAGCCTGAATAGGGAGTGACAGATGCAGAAAGAGCATGTTCATAATGAAAGGGTTTGAGCGACTATGGCAAGAAGCTGCCAGGGGGGGGGGAGAAAATTGGTGCTAGTAAACATCACCAGATGTAATAGCGTAGCCGGGATGGCCCTGTAGAGTTCAAGTCAATAAACATGAGTCAAATGTGAGCAGATCTCCATATTGGAGGCGCTATAGTGGACAGCGTCCAGATTCTATAAGAAGTGTGCGCCCAGGATTCTGAAGGCGCCGCAAAGCTGGCGTAGAATTCCGGACTCCAAAACAATCAGGGGGGCCTCACGGGGAAGGCGTGCCGACCAGGCCAGTTTCGCCTGTGCCAAATCTAGATACCTCACTGGGTAAGTCTAGAAGTCCAGACGTGAGCGCCAGGCGCGAGATAATCTGGAGGAGAACATAACGCGTCACAACGTCCGGGGTTATGTCATACCATCTGGACGCACAAGCCCCGGATTGTGGGGTACCAGGAGGGGGGAGATATAGATCCTGAGCTCCTGACGAGATCAGGACAGGATCAGAGCGGGAGGGATCTCCCGAGGTGACAAAGGGCAGTCTAGGCCCGTCCGGATGCTAGGCGGAAGAATTGGGGTAACTCAGGACGCCACTGGGATCCAAAGACGGGCGTCCGGACGCAGGGGCAAGATGGCGACAGTTTTCAGCATGCATGGCACGCAGGGGTCAGAGTCCAGATAAAGTCCGGATACGATGAGGGGCAGCAGCAGGGGTACGGACGCCATGGGCAGCGCTGGTGCGTCCTGATTAACGGTTTGCGTCCTGTGTGTCCTCTGCGTCTGACCCACACGATGTACAGGACACGAGTTGAAATTTTTCCTGATGAGGTCTTAAAGTTCAATCATGAATTGTCACTCATCCTGAAGTAGGATCAGGAATTCTTACATATCTTTAACTCCAATCATCAGTTCTTACTTCTCCTTTAGTGTGGTCATGAATTCTCACTCATGCTTCACTGCAATCATGAATTCCTACTCCTCAGCTAGTACAATCATGAGTTCTCACTCATCTTGGAGTAGGATCATCAATTCGCACTCATCTTGGAGTGTGATCATGAATTCTCACTCATCCTTCAGTTTAATCATGAATTCTCACTCATATTCATTCCCTGTAGCTGGGTTTGAGGTATGGGAGTGTCAGTGGTTTTATGAAAATTGATGGAATATAGATTTCATACTTTTCAGAGCTTAAATATATAAGTTGAAGGACAAAGATACAATTGTGTGTATGTGCAAAAATGTTGTATGATAGCTACTAGTGATGTTTAAAGAAATTGTCTTATATAAGAAATCAGTGCAACGGGCATGCAGAGTGTCAAGAGGAGAATTGAGAAATATTGTAAAGGATTCAGATGTCGGGGAGAGCCTTCAGAAATCAGCAAGAGAATTCTGAAGTCACTGATAGAACTCAGAAATCAAGGTGAGGATTCTGAAATGATACAGGGAATTCTAAAGTTGTGCAGAGAATAGAATTAGCATAGGGAGAATTTAGAGGTCAGGCAGAGAATTGATAAGTTAGGCAGTGAATTTAGAAGTCAGGCAGAGAATTCAGAGGTCTAGCAAAGAATTTACAAGTTTGGCAGAGAATTCAGAAGGCTGACAGAGAATTCAGAAGCCTGGTAGAGAATTGACAAGTTAGGGAGAGAAGACAAAATGCAGGTATGGAATTCAGAAGTCAGGCAGAGAATTCGGAAGTGTGGCAGACAATTCAGAAGTCAGGAAGAGAATATACTATTCTGGTAAAGAATTCACATAGTGGGCAGAGAATTCAGATATCAGTTAGAGAATTCAGAAGTTTGAAAGAGAATTCAGAAGTCAGGTAAAGAATTCAGAAGTTTAGCAGAGAATTCAGATATCAGGTAGCGAATTCAGAAGTCTAGTAGAGAATTAAGAGATCTGGGAGAGAAGACAAATGCTTGTACAGAATTCAGAAGTCAAGCAGAAAATTCAGAAGTTAGGAAGAAAATTCAAAAGTGAGGTAGAGAATTGTGAAGTCAAAGAGAGAATACAAACTCCTTGTATAAAATTCAGAAGTCAGGCAGAGAATACAAAATGTTGGTAGAGCATTCAGAAGTGAGGGAGAAAATACAAAATACTTGAAGAGAATTCAGAAGTCAGGTAAAAAATTGAATATGCTGGTAGAGAATTGAGAGGTATGTAAGAGACTACAGAGTCCTTGTAGAGAATTCAGATGTGAGGGAAAGAATTCAGATATCTGGCTGACAATTCAGTAGTGAGGTAGTGAATCGACAATGCTTGTAGAGAATTCCAAAACTAGGCAGACAATTTGGAAGTTAATCAGAGAACACAAAATGCTTGTAGAGACTTCAGAAGTTAGGCAGTGATTAGACAATGCTGGTAGAGAATTCAGAAGTCAGAGAGAGAATACAAAATGCTAGGAGAGGATTCAAAAGTCAGGAAAAGAATTCAGAAGTCTGGTACTGAGTTCAGAACTTACTCAAAATATTTAGTAGTCACCTAGTGAATTCAGAAGTTAGGAAATGAATTCCGAAGTCAGGTATAATATTCTATAGTCACTCAGCGACTTCAGGAGTTAGGTAGAAAATTGAGAAGTCTGTGACAGAATTTAGATGTTATGCAGACAATCCAGTGTAACGACGCGACGTTATAGAGCTATGGCAACCTAAGTCTACACCCATACATAGGGCCAAGAGGTCATATGGTAGACTAGGCGGGCATGCCTGAGCATGTCCGGGAGATATCTGATGGTCCGGGTATCCCGAAGAACAGAAGGTACTTTAGATATAGGTGTACCTAAGTAGTGGAAGTAACGTGACCACATCGGCTTCGTCCTAAGGATAGGTCGGAAGGCCGGGTGAGTTTACCCTGTCTAGGTAAGGCACGTTACCCTATCCATGGAGACCAGTTTCGTGTCACCATGGACATACTTACCCTACCTTTGGGACACTATTACCCTACCTTCTGTCGGAAACGTTCTCGGAAAGATTCCGTGTAATGTTAGGATTGTTTGTTACGTAAAGATGACCGACGGGCACTTGTTTACACATTGATCGGAAGACTACGGGAGGAGCTAGAGTGCTCCGAACATGCTGTAACTTGGCAGGATTATTCCTAACAGGTACCTGCGGCCCCACGGTTCGCCCCCGGCGTCATGGGCCATAATGGGTGAAGTTGCCGTCTTACTAGTGAAATGGAATCGGTGAAGACATGTCCATAACACTGTATACGTCGCTGCCGTCCGTCCGACAGGAAGCTGTTCGTAGGATATATAGGGGGCCAGGGTGGGAAGGTCAAGTACCTTCTCCAAAAAGAATGGAGTAAAACGGACCAAAACTGACGGAGTTAGCGTGAGCTATCCGGAAGGGTCACCAGAGTAGTCCCGGGTAGTGCCGGAGACATCTGGGAAGGTTTGACGCCAAGCAGACCTACACGTGCCCCTTTGCCGTAGGCTCTTCATGGGTGGTTGGAAGACTCTAATAGCATGATACTTATCATGCTGAGTGGTGCGCCAGAGGTAAGGGACCATGGGTAGCGCCCACGGGTCCCGCCACCGACACAGCTCTACGTGGGAGCGTTGTAGACCCCGTAAGTTCGTGATCAAGAAAGATAGAACTTAACCAGAGGACACCTAATGCCTACGGGTGCTTGCATAGATCATAGCACATGGGAAGAGAGTCATTTAGTTAGCTTTCCTAGGTGACTCAACAGTTAGCCACTGGCGAGACACCGATGCGCAGAGGTTTTCACTCCAGCAGGTGAATTGGTAAACGCCTTGCAGAAACTGATGTGCATATGGGAGATTTCTGCTAGAGTGTGCTGACACCTTAGGCCCTTCGTGGATGCAGTAATGGTGCCAGCAACCCTTACCGAGAAGGGCATGCTCATGTTGGTCGGGGCAACCTGATGGGAGAGTTTTTGGTATAAGTCTGACTACTTGAAGCTTGTACGAGAACTCTCCTGCCCCGACACAATCAAGATCCTCTCCAGAGACTTTAATTGAGATAAGCCAGAGCTTAACGATATTAAGTTTTACCGTTTACTTTTATTCTTTACACTTTACAAGAGTTGAGTTCGAGAGATTCGAAGTTTGGTACGGTCGCATCCTTAGCAACCATCTACCTGAGGGAGCCCCCGTTACAGGATATCGTTAAGCGAGCTTCACGCTTAACTCTCCTCCTGATTTCTTGGTTGGAACCGACGTTGACACGACCACGATGGCTACTCAAGCTTTGCCACCCACTGTCGAACAAGGAATGTCGAGTTCGGACAGCAGCTTGGATCTCAACGAGAATCCCCTGGAAGCTGCCATCTTCAGAGCCTCTATTATTGCAGACACGCGTGGCCTAGGAGAATCATCGCATTTATTGATCGAAGCAGCTCCTATTACACTCCGTAACGAATGTCGAGACTTGGTCCTCCCGGACCCCGGCATCGCCGCTCTGTCGTTCCTAAGCGATATTCCTTTTGCACAAGGTGTACAAAAGGATAACCCCGAAGCCGAAGAATTGACCGTTGCGGAGTTTACACGTGACTTCGTCGAGCCCTATATCGTACGAGAAGTGATGCAGGAGATCACAAGGGCAAAGGGAGAATTGCATAATTGGAATAAGAAGACACAGAAGGTCTTCCGGAAACAGATCATAGATTTATCAGTGGGATGGATGAAAAGGCAACAGGAGGCATTCTTGGTATTGTTAAGAAGTCAAGAGACAATGAGGGTACGGATGGCAGCATTGGAAAAGGCTGCGAAGGATGGTTATCAGATTGACAAGGACAATGATGTCCTGATGATTGAGGCTGTTCCTGCGGTGCCCCTATTAAAGGAGAAACCTGCGGATTACGCAGGGGAACTGACTCTCTTTGCGAGAAACGAGAAATACAGGCCTCAGTTGAGTCCATTAGGTCTCAGAATCGTGGAAAGCTTAAGGGATCAAGGATCCGAAGCTACTCATTCCTTCCCTCGCGCCTCCTCTCGTTCGCTTTTCTGCTTCGGTGGCCCGGAGTTACTCGGTCAGTCCTATAGGGACTGCAAAACCACAGAGTTTACGATGAGTGTCGGCCCAACCGTCGAGACGTATACAAGAACCCTCTCCTTCGATTTCAGTGACACCAGTACTGTCACCTGTTACTGAGTCGCTCTGTCCTCCCCCGCTCTCTATGTTCGGGAGTAACAAGCCGGATCACCTTCCTTCAGAGTTCTTTGAGCATAATCCCACTCCTGCAGCTACGCCTGCACCAGTACCAATCTCAGCTCCTTGGCCAGCCATGAAACAAGGGTCTCCGGGGCTCGCTGATCGAATTGCAAGGACATCGAACATACTGGAAAGCACCTCGAACAGACCCCCTCGTCCCACTGCAGCCTCGCAAGGCACCCCAGTCCCTGTCGCGGCCACTTCAAGCCAACCCCGCCGGCCACTGATCCAAGTGCCAACGGCACCGGTTAAACCTTCGGGCAATGCTGGCTTTTCGGGCTTCGGACCACCGCCGGTCACACGAGGACCTTACTGTACCCCCACCTGCCGTGGATACGGGGCAAGACATGACCGATTTTGTTATCCCCAG
>LN891241.1:22520-53635 GCA_900010015.1 Tuber aestivum
TGAGCTTAACGATATTAAGTTTTACCGTTACTTTTATTCTTTACAATTTTGCAAGAGCTTTTGTTTGAGAGATTCGAAGTTTGGTGCGGTCGCATCCTTGGGATCCATCTTCCTGAGGGAGCCCCCGTTACACCAGTCGAGGTACCAGATAGTCCGCCGGTGGCAGTCAGACAAGACAAGGGAAAGGGACGAGAGAGACGAGAACCTAAGTGTGGATATTGCATGCACAAAGGTCATGAAGGACCTCCAACACACCCAGAGACCTGTCCGGCGTTTGCTGAATGGTTAAAGGTGTCGCAGGGTGCGCCAAACCCGAGACCGTCGGGGAGTAACCAGCCGGCAGGCTCAGTGCCGCCACAAGTACCGTCGGGAGGTGGTCCTCCGGATGACGGGAATCGTGGTGGTCAAGGCGAGCGTTTTGATGGTTATGAGAGACCAAGGGAAACCTCTGGCGGAAACGCTGGGGGTAGTAGAGGTGGTAACCTGCCTCCTGGTGGAGGATGCTTTGGGGCTGGCGGAGGGGATCCGGGTGATTCTGACCCTGATAACAGCTCTGATGAGGACCCCAATTCCCTACCTGATGTCACACCCTTTTTGGGACCACATCGTGCTGGTTGGAATGATGAGAAGAAAGACCGATATGACCGTCGGGCAGATGCACTACGAGAGCGGTTGCAAAACCAACCTCGTTCCTCGGCACAGTCAAGCCGCAGGAAGCCAGAGAAGCTAAGCGGCATTTCCACCTTGAAGGGAGTGGTTGCCGATCTCGCTAGCTTTCTGGCCTTGGTCGAAGTCAAGTTCGAGTACTTTTCCGATTGCCGTCTAACGGACATGGATAAGATCAACTTGGTCATACCTCTTCTCGAAGACCAAGCCCGCAACTGGTACCTTGGAATACATGCTCACATCAACTGTGAAGCGGCTAAGCGAGCGGGTATGCCGTTCAACAACAATGGTCCACTCCGAACTTGGAAAGGTTTTCGCGAACGGCTAGAGCAGAGTCACGGAGGTGACAACGTGAATCGGGATAAGAATCTTCTCACGTGGAATAACTTGGTGATGACCCCAAACCAGAGCAGTCCCTACCTGGATAAGGTTATCAATCGGATGTATAAGCTAAACTACACAGACCACCAACAGGTTAAGGATAAGGTTCAGGCTGGGATATCGTCTGAGCTTCGGAAATCTTGGGTGTTGATGACGCCACACCCCGCAAACCTCAACAACTACCTAGACTTGCTTCGGCAAGTTGGTCACAATCTCGAAGATGACAAGCGTTTCGGACATCTTAATGAGGATAAACCCGCGAAGCCACGAGAAAGACCAGAGAAGAAGACATCTAAACCTTTGGGAAGGTTTAAGAAGAAAGAGAAAGGTTCGGGTTGGAAGGACAACAAGACGCGGAAGACCGCTAGTATTGGCGCCGGCCAGCAGGCAGGGACGTCTGAGTATGCTATTGCTCATAGAGACATCCCTCAGACCCTGACTGAGAAACGACGCAACAATAAGCAATGCACTAAGTGTGGGAGAGAAGGACCCTTCTGGAGACAGTGTTCGGTTACCTCCCCTGTTGTACATGCTGTGAGGAATACCGCAGGAGTGAAACAGTCACGACCAAAAGCGGAATCCTCTACTAGTGGCAACAAGGGACTTAAGCGCATCAAGGCGTCTTGGCCGCCGCCATCTGGCCCCAAACTTTTGGAAGCCCGCAAACCCTCACCTACTATTATGGAGGTTGACATGGGTGATGAACTAGGTAAGAACGTGATCACATGACGGAATGACTTTGACTAACTTTCTAGATCTATGAAGATCTTAAGGAAGTAAATGGTCGCTCAAGTAGGACGGATTTAAGGTAAGAACCTATTCGCGATGACTAGCTCTTCAGTATTAACGAGGTGTTTGACATAGGAATGTCGGAAGACTACTTCGTTAGGTGGATGTTATGGTCACGCGCGGTGATTGGTTTTCTCTTTTCGTTCTTGGGATTTGGTTATTTCTTAAGGGTATTTTATGTTAAATTCATGTTGGACAACTTCGGGGAAATTACTTTCAGGTTTTTCTTTGATTGAGCATTCTGCTCCCAGGGGTCACTCTGGAAAATGGGAACCGCGCGACATTCGGATGGGGCACAAAGATGCCCTATTTGGCACCGGTTGACTGGATGTCTCCGGAGAGCAAATGCAGATTTTCTTGTCTTATATGGGTCGTTTGTCTTGTACTTTGGAATTGGTCTCAGGTTATTAGTCTTGAATAAAAGTTATCTTTCAAGTTTACCTGAGGAGGGTTTAGTACCCGAAATCATGCTGGCGTGATAGTAAACAGCACACCAATTCCCACTTATTGATTACATTATTCTTGAAAACGTTTACCGACCCGTTGTGGCCGCTCTTGTATCGAAAGGCAACAGACTAGCAAGGATGAGTACCAAGAGACAAAGTAAGAAGGCGCGGCACTCTAGCCCACCCAAGCATAGCAAATCTATTCACCTACGAGTGACACTAGATTGGCGCATAGGGTGTAGGCAAGTAAGTGCTGAAGCACTATTGTTGTTAGATAGCGGAGCTACTGGTCCAGTACTAAGTAGTAGATGGATTAAGAGTACCCAAGCTCCTTGTGTACGGAGGAGAATTCATACTCCAATACACGATGCAAGTGGTAACCGCATACCAGGATCCGGTCTTCATTATACCAAGTCCTTGGATCTGAAGATAGGCGATCACCTGAATGGTATGCGTTTCGAGGTAGCAGATATGGCTGACACTCGTGTCGATGGCTATCTACCTATGTCGTGGTTAAAAGATTACAACCCAGACATCGATTGGAAAGTAGGATCACTGACCTGGCGCTCAGATTTTTGTAAGGCAAATTGCCTGACAAAGCAGAGGCGGTTAGTTTACATGACCGATGAAGAACTGTTGGCAGAGGATCCCGAAAATGTATATTTTTTAGGGACAATACAGTTCTCGGATGACCAAGGTGAAGATGTCACAGTCCGACTTCTACCAGAGTATAAGGACGTTGGGGACATCTTTAGTCAAGACAGGATAGACGCAGTACCGGAACATACGAAGTATGATCATAGAATTGATCTAATTCCGGCAAGTACTCCTCCCTTTGGGCCGATCTATCCGATATCGGTGAAGGAACGGACAGCGCTCCATGAATTCATAAGTGAAATGTTACGTACTGGGAAGATAGAAAGATCTACTTCCTCGTCCTCGGCGCCTATACTTTTTGTGCCAAAACCAGATGGTACACTAAGACTAGTAATAGACTATCGAGGACTAAACAAGATCATGGTGAGGAATAGATATCCTCTCCCGTTGATCAATCAATTGCGAGGCAGGCTCTCAAAAGCTACGGTATATAGCTTGATGGACCTGAAGAATGGGTATTGGGGAATCCGAATGGCCGAAAAGGCTAAGGGTGATACTCACTCGCATGAGGAACTCACAGCTATCCGCAGTGAAGAGGGACTACACCATTTTAAGGTGATGCCCTTTGGGTTATGTAACGCCCCTGCCATGTTCCAGAGTATGATAAATGACATATTTCGAGATATGCTGGGTGAAGGAGTCGTCGCCTACATGGACGATATCCTGATTTACTCAGAGACTATAGAGGAACATGTCTCTCTGGTTAGGCGAGTAATGGAAAGGTTAAGGAAGCATCGACTATGTGTTAACATAAAGAAGTCATTCTTCCATGAAGGCGAGGTTGAGTTCGTGGGTTATAGGATATCCGGAAAGGAGATATCTATGACTACAAAGAAGGTGGATACCATCTTGGATTGGAAACCACCAACTAGAGTCGTCGGAGTCCAAAGCTTTATGGGCTTCGCCAACTTCTATAGAAGGTTCATAGAAGGGTTTAGCAAGATAGCAAAAGCTTTGACAGACCTCACTAAGAAGGATGTCCGATTTGATTGGACCCCCGCTTGTGAAAGGGCTTTCAATGATTTGAAGACAGCCTTTACCTTGGGGCCAATTTTAGCACACTTCGATCCTGTCCACCAGACTAAGTTGGAGACAGATGCGAGTGACTTTGCATTAGGTGCCGTACTCTCTCAGTTATGTGAAGATGAGAAATGGCACCTGGTGGCCTTTCATAGTAGGAAGTTCCACCCAGCGGAGATAAATTATGATGTACATAACAAAGAAATGACTGCCATAGTGGCAGCGTTCAAGGAATGGGAACATCTGTTTAGGTCGGTAGAAGGTGAGATCGCTGTTTATACCGATCACAAGAATTTGGAGTACTTTAATAGTACGAAGACCCTCAACCGCCGACAACATCGCTGGGCAGAATTCCTGCAGCGCTTCAATTTCAAGGTTGTTTACCGTGAAGGAAGGCTGAATACAAAGGCCGATGCACTGTCAAGGCGTGCAGACCACCGCCCTGAAGGGGGGAGTAATTCTCTGTCAGACACAGGAAAGCAGTTTTTTCGCCCCGGACAATGGGTTATTGGGTAAGAGCGAGACCTCTTACGTCCTCATTCATTGGCTGCCTGTCAGGGTTACCGGTTGCAAAATGCATTCTTCGATGCATTACGCACTGCTGCGAAACAGGATCCCGTCTATATGAGGGACTTAAAGGCTGTGTTGGCGGGAGACAAAGATGTCGACCGCAATCTGACCATAGAAAGGGATCCCTTCCTGTCAAAGGACCTTGTTGTAAGGAGAGATCTTCTCTTATACAAGAATAGGTGGTACGTTCCCAACTCACAAGATCTGAAAGACAAGATCATGGAAGCCGAACATGACTCCCGTATCGCGGGACACTTTGGGACATACAAGACGGTAGGCAGGGTTAGGGCTAACTTCTTCTGGCCTAAGATGGATGAGAGCATTTCGGAATATGTCCGTACATGTGATGCCTGTCAACAGAAGCAATCCGTTAAGCATAAGAAGTTTGGCCTGTTGGAACCTGTCGGTGTACCCTTGAGACCCTGGACGGATATCTCAATGGACTTCATAGTAGCACTACCGGAATCAGAGGAGTATACCAAAATTTGGGTAATCGTGGACAGATTCTCAAAGATGGCACATTTCATACCTCTGGCCACAGAAATCCCTAAAAAGGATATGACCCTGATATTCCTAAAGGAAGTTTGGCGGCTCCATGGGCTCCCAGAATCCATTATCTCCGACCGAGACAGTCGATTCACATCCAAGTTTTGGATGAGCCTAATGCAACAGTTGCAAGTGAAACTACGGTTATTGACCGCTTTCCCCTCGGACACTGATGTGCAGACTGAGCGGGTGAACCAGACCTTGGAACAATACTTAAGAAATTATTGTTCATATCAACAGGATGATGGGGCATCGCTACTACCTTTAGCAGAGTATGCATACAACACATCTACCTCTGAGTCAAGAAAGTTATCTGGGTTTGAGATTAACTATGGGTTTAACCCAAGGACCAACTGGTCGGGTGCACTCTCGGAGCAACAAGGTGTTCACCCCAGTAGCGAGCTATTGGTAAAGCACTGGGAGGGTGTCTGGCAAGAAGTCAGAGAGAGACTCAAGCGAGCTCAAGAGAGACAACGGAAGTGGCACGACCAAAAAAGGTTACCATCTCCGGAATACGTTACGATGGAAGATGTAACAAATGGCAGGGCAAGGAAAGCTGATGGCGTGATGTTAAATGGAAAGAACATTCGCACCAAGCCACCTATGGAAAAGCTAGACCACCGAATGTTTGGACCCTTTGTGGTCAAGCGTAAGGTTGGTAACCGAGCTTATGAACTCCAATTGCCTGCCCGCTGGTCAATACACCCCGTATTCAATGTCGGACTCTTAGAACCCTATCGTGAGGACCCAAGAGGTAAACGGACTAAGGAAGTCCCATTCCCCGAGATAGTAAATAATGAGCCCAGCTATGTTATCGAGGCAGTTGTAGATACTCGATGGTACAGTAATATGAAAGCGAAGTTTCCTAATCGCTTTGTACAGTACCTAGTTTCATGGTAAGGCTATGGTGCAGAGGAGAACTCGTGGGAGCCATATGAGATGCTAGAGGGCACCGGCTTACAAGCCATGAAGGATTTCCACCATCGGTATCCCCACAAACCCAGAGACCATAGGGTGGAGGGCGAACCGAATCGGGGAAATAAAAGACGACGTTAGCGGACCGGGTCGGTCCTTAGAAAAGAGGGCAGTGATGTAACGACCCTACGCTATAGAGCTATGGCAACCTAAGTCTACACCCATACATAGGGCCAAGAGGTCATATGGTAGACTAGGCGGGCATGCCCGAGCATGTCCGGGAGATATCTGATGGTCCGGGTATCCCGAAGAACAGAAGGTACTTTAGATATTGGTGTACCTAAGTAGTGGAAGTAATGTGACCACATCGGCTTCGTCCTAAGGATAGGTCGGAAGGCCGGGTGAGTTTACCCTGTCTAGGTAAGGCACGTTACCCGATCCACGGAGACTAGTTTCATGTCACCATAGACATACTTACCCTCCCTTTCAGACACTATTACCCTACCTTCTGTCGGAAACGTTCTCGGAAAGATTCCATGTAATGTTAGGATTGTTGGTTACGCAAAGAGGATTGACGGGCACTTGTTTGCACATTAATCGGAAGACTACGGGAGGAGCTAGAGTGCTCCGAACATGCTGTAACTTGGCAGGATTATTCCTAACAGGTACCTGCGGCCCCAGGGTTCGCCCTGGGCGTCATGGGCCATAATGGGTGAAGTTGCTGTCTTACTAGTTAAATGGAATCATTGAAGCCATGTCCATAACACTGTATACGTCGCTGCCGTCCGTCCGACCGGAAGCTGCTCGTAGGATATACAAGGGGGCCAAGGTGAGAAGGTCAAGTACCTTCTCCAAAAAGAATGGAGTAAAACGGACCAAAACCGACGGAGTTAGCGTGAGCTATCCGGAAGGGTCCCTCGAGCAGTCCCGGGTAGTGCCGCAGACATCGCATAAGGTTTCACGCCAATCATGCCTACCCGTGCTCCTTTGCCGTAGGCTCTTTATGGGTTGTTAGAAGACTCTAATAGCATGATACTTATCAAGGTGAGTGGTGTGCCGGGGGTAAGGGACCATGGGTAGCGCCCTTGGGTCCCGCCGCCATCACAGCTCTCCGTGGGAGCGTCGTAGACCCCGTAAGTTTGCAATCAAGATAGATAGAACTTAACCAGAAGACACATGATGCCTACGGGTGCTTGCATAGATCACTGCTCATGGGTAGAGAGTCATTTAGTTAGCTTTCCCAGGTGGCTTGACAGTTAGCCACTGACGAGGCACCGATGTGCAGAAGTTTTCACTTCGGCAGGTGTATTGGTAAAAACCTCGCAGGACTGATGTGCATATGGGAGAATTCTACTAGAGTGCGCCGACACCTTAGGCCCTTCGAGGATACGGTAATGGTGCCGGAGCAACCATTACGAAGCAGGGCATACTCATGTTGGTCGGGGTAACCTGATGGGGGAGTTTTTGGTATAAGTCTGACTACTTAAAGATTATACGAGAACTCTCCTACCCCGACACAATCAACATCCTCTCGAGAGACTTTAATTGAGATAAGCCTGAGCTTAACGATATTAAGTTTTACCATTTACTTTTATTCTTTACACTTTGCAAGAGTTGTGTTCGAGAGATTCGAAGTTTGGTGCGGTCGCATCCTTAGGAACCATCTACCTGAGGCAGCCCCCGTTACAACTTAAAAAGACCGCCGTCTTCCATTCTGGAAATGGCAGACTTCGACCGACAGTATTTTAATATACTTGGTTGAACGGTTACTTTTATTCTCCGATTACACCACCGAAGCCTCCCTTAGCAAGCCTTGAGTTGATAGTCTCTGGTAGGCGTCTCCTCTCTCCTATTGTACCAGACAGCGTGATTAGCGCCCCGGCGTGAACATGTTATATTTTTTTAACCTCAACTAGTGGTTACGATACGACGAATCAGGGCCTGATCAACCCACGAGAATTCAGCAACAAACGGTACCGGCAGAAGCGGCAGGCAACCAAGGCCGGCTTCTACAATAATATAAGTGCAATATAGATCCACTTACGACTCAGAGTAGGCTTGAGATCCCACGAGAAGGCCTGACCCCGAAGAATGGGAAGAAACCAGATACAGGCACAACACCCGGAGTATTCTCGGAGTCACCAGAAAAGGAACGAAAACCAGTACCACCTCTAGTAAGCAGCCGTAGCTCTTCGGACGACCAAAACATGTCTGAACTAGGTACACCGGCACCTCTGGACCCACTAGTCCCACCCGCGGACCCATCCAAACCAAAGCCAAAAATAAAACTCCCACAACCTAAAACGTTCTCTGGGAAGGGAGAAGACATTAAACCAGAAGCATTCGAATGATGGCTTTTAGCTGTACAACAGTACCTGACAACATACGAAATCGATTTCAAGGATTACGGCTCAGGAATCTACCTCAGAGCCTTTTGTACAGATGATGCAACAGAAGCCTACCATCAATGTATCACGGAATACCGCGAGCCCGATAAAGTACGTACAATAACAGTTGCCAACTTCCTAATGGCACGATCCCAATCATCCCGCAACAAAGACGAAATATATGACAAATTCAATGCTGTCCAACAACCCCACGGGGAAAGGACGGACAAAATAACCAAAACAGCAACCACACTACTAATGTAGCATAGCCGATTACGAACTGGAATGATATCAACGTACACCCTTAAGAAACTGTTCAACGAAAGCATGCACAACAAGCTGCGACAAGTAGTGGAGCCACAAGAAACAGCAGCCGATGAGATTCATGCCATAATTGCTAGAGCAGAAAAACGTGATGCTATCCTATAGAACATGAACGCATATACGACATATGAGACTAGGGAGAAAAGAGGGCAGCAGAACAGTCCGACCAAAAAGAAGAAGAAAAATGAAAGGACAAGCCCACAGAGCAACCAGCGGCAGCGACAGCGAAAGGAAAATAATGAATGCTTCGAATGCGGAAAAAAGGGGCACGACGCTGAAGATTGCTACAAACGGAACTCAAAAGGCAAGCGTATAAAAAAAGAAGCCACTACCAACCTCCTTGAGCAAGAAGAGCTGGAGGACTTTATCGAAGAAGTAAACATCAACTCGGTAACGGCAACAATCAACAGTTCTAAAACCACCCCGACGAATACGAGGATACACCCCTTCCAATCGCTGGAGGGAACAGTGAATATTAACGGGTACCCAGCAAGGGTCCTGTTTGACACCGGAACAATAGGTTCCGACATCCTCAGTCACACATTTGCAGCCACGCACCGCATGACAACCCAACCTACCAAGCACCCAATAACACTCAACATGGCAATGAAAGGATCACGATCAACTAGCAACACCCAAACAATGGCTACAGTGAAGATTGAAAAGGCAAACTTCCCAAACAACCCCATGCTGATCGGAAACATAGCAAATTACGATGCACTCCTCGGAATGCCATTTATGACTCGTCACAAAGCAAGTATTGGGTGTGGCGACATGATGATCACCTTCCCGGACCAGAATGTAAAGGTATCTTGCAAACCGACCAGCGGCGAACACCGAACAGCGGTAACAGAAACGGGACAAACAATAATGGAAGAATTTGCTGACGTCTTCCCACATCAGATACCGGAAGGATTGCCGCCATTGCGAAAAATCAACCACCGTGTACAATTAATCCCTGGATCACAAATCAAAGACGACTCTACCTGGATACCTGAAGCGTAGAAGTCCAAGTTACACGACTGGACCCAAGCGAAAATAAAACAAGGAGTTATTTACCGCGAAGTAGTTACAGGAGCGGCCCCTATGTTCGTACAACCCAAAAAGGACAAAAAAGGATTCAGACCCCTGGTTGACCTCAAACGCCATAATGATTGGATCATAAAAGACACACCCTCGATACCTCGGCAGCAAGACATCATCAATGCGGTAGTGAGAAAAAAATACCGGAGTAAGATAGATCTCCGCGACGCGTACTTCCAAACAAGAGTGGACCCCCAGGATGAGAAGAACAACTCCTTCAAGTCGATATTCGGAACTCTGATAAGCCGAGTAATGCTGCAAGGAGAGAAAAACGCACCAGCCACATTCATGCGTATAATAGAAGACGTATTAGGAGAGTACCTGCACGATTTTGTATCGGTGTACATCGACAACATCCTAGTATTCTCAGATACGGCAGAAGAACATATGACCCACCTATGGCAAGTTTGTGAGAAACTACGCCAGGCACAGTACTACGCAAGCAAAAAAAAATCAGACCTATTTGCCAAAGAACTAGACATATTGGGACATATTATTGACGACAACGGCATCCACGCAGCCCCTGAAAAGATACGTGCCCTGCAAGACTGGACCACACCAACAAATAAAAAGGAGTTACAACAATTTTTGGGATTACTCACCTATGTGGCACAATTCCTGCCACATCAACAACCCACTTTAGCAGGACCCCTCACAGACCTAACCGGTGGGGCCGAGTGGGTATGGACAGCAATCCATGACCAAGCATTCAGAAACATTAAGCGAGGACTACGGGAACATGCAGGCATGCAGCCCCTGAAGGACGCAGGGGAACCAATATGGCTGTTAACCGACGCATCTGACATAGGGGTAGGAGCGTGGGTGGGACAAGGACCCACATGCAACACGGCCCGACCAGCAATGCTCCACAGTAGAAAGTTTACTAATACACAGATGAACTATGGAACAACGGACAAGGAAGCACTAGCCATAGTGGATCCCTTGCACAGTTGCAGCCACATCCTCATGGGAAGGAAGTTCACAATAGTGACAGACCACCGCCCGCTAATATTCCTGAAAACAATGAAGCAACCTAGCAGGAAACAAATTAGATGGGTAACAGAGTTCAGCAAATACGATACACAGATAATATACCAGGAAGGAAGCAAAAACTATTTAGCTGATGAGCTCTCCCGGATTTACAAAGACATCAACCAAGAAGAAAATCCTCTCGATGCTCAAGATATTACAATCCAAGAAGACGACCTATCAGACAGGACAGAATTCGAACAAAACCCGTCAAGTTACCAAGCTAAAATGTCTAACTATCAGCCACCCTCAGTTACAGATACTCCAAATTCACCCCCTCCTGTACTCCAAGAACCCGAGAGCTGGTCTGCGGACCATACCATCCGTGATGGTAACGACTGGGGAGACCGAGTTACCCACACTGGTACACCCCCTGAAGATCGAGACCATGCATGTCTCCACTTTACTGCATGCGACATTGGCGGATGCAACTACCATGCAAGCGATAAACTAGGATCTGGGTACTCACCCAGACCAAGGTTGAACAAATCAGGAACATCCTATGATACCCCTGACGAAGAAACAATGGCGAGAATGCAACAACTCACGTCAGAAGCCGATACACCCCAGCAAATCCAACAAACCCCCATCTACCACTCCCGACCGGAAATATGAATCGACCCATCCAGGTTGGAAATACCGAGTGAAGATCCACCCAGCAGCCCGCTACCATTTCTCCTGACAAGTGACACGAGTCAGGATCCGTACCCATCCAGGGTAAGCGAAGAATCAGAAATATATACCCACGAAGTTATCGAATCAGTTATGCCACCTGCAATGGATGAATACAAAAGACAATTATACCAACCGATCGCCGATGACGCTTGTCATGGGCGAATAACAGGCAGAAGTACCGTGATTAAAGGGGAACAAACTACCTTCTTGGTATGTAAAAAGCTGGAAAATAACCTAAGACAGCAGATGATCAAAGGCTACCGAAACGATCCATTATATGACAAACTACTGAGCGGTGGCTCAACGGACCTCAACCTCTGCAAAGTCGATGATGGACTAGTGTACTCGCCAACCCGATGTGGGGCTCGGTGCCTGTACGTCCCTCACGGCTATGCCGGGAATAAAGAAATGTTACGGGAATACATCATAAGAGAAATCCATAACAACGGTCACTATTGCCCGATAAGAAATCTCGATTATTCCACTGGGTACTGCTTTTGGCCGCAAATGGGCGATCACTTCTGCCAGTATGTCGGGCAGTGCAATACTTGCCAGATCAACAAACCACGCACGCAACTACCCAAAGGTACCTCAAAAACACTCCGGATACCAGGAGAAGTCTTCGAATCACTTGCCATTGACTTTGCAGGACCCTTTAACAAATCTGACGGATACGACACGATCATGGTAGTAATGGATAGACTGAGTGCATGGACCTGGTTCATACCTACTAAGGCGAGTAATACGGCAGAACAAACCATTGCGGAATTGACCAAGCATGTATGCACCCCACATGGGTATCCATGCTCTATAGTTACTGATGCCGACCCATGTTTCACTTCTAAATTCTGGAGACAATGGTGCAAGTCACTAGGTATCGAACACCTCTGTGCCCAGCCAGGACACCACGAGGCCAACGGACAGGCAGAGCGACGAATCAGAGAATTGAAAACAGCAATGCGAAATATTAGGAACAAAAGACAGAACAACTGGAAACCAACATTAGCCGAAGCAGCGGCAAATATCAATGGATCATACACAGAAACCTACGGCTCCTGACCCTATGCCATAGTATAT
The DNA here is from genome assembly GCA_900010015.1 of Tuber aestivum. Classification (NCBI taxonomy): domain Eukaryota; kingdom Fungi; phylum Ascomycota; class Pezizomycetes; order Pezizales; family Tuberaceae; genus Tuber; species Tuber aestivum. The sequence continues at coordinate 35,086 of LN891241.1, forward strand.
GGAAAAGAATACCCAATGATGAAAACACTACGATTTGGAAAATCATCGGTACCAGCTACGGACGAATTTTTAAACAGACACCAGGAAATGAGAAACCTGGTATTCCAGAACCTCCAATTAGTGCGATTCCGAACGACTCGGAAAGCAGCTAAACGACACAGAATACACAAACGAATTCCGAACGGGGAACAAATATTAGTTTATGGAAGCCAATTTGCGACCCAATCAGGAAGGAGCAAGAAGCTAGAACCCATGTGGAGAGGTCCTTTACGGTAATCGGATTCGATGAGTACACAGAAAACTACGGGGTAAAAATGGACCCGAAAATGTAGCGGCGTCTGGAAGGCACATTCCATGCAAGCTCAATAAAACGGTACCTGTCAAACGATGATACAAAGTTCCCAGGAGGTGCCCACGCAAGACCAGTGCCAATACTGGTGAACGAACACCCTGAATGGGAAGCAGAAGAAATCCTGGACCATTGGCAATGATACGAAAGGGACGAATTCTTGATTAAATGGAAAGAATGTCCACTGAGTGAAAATAGTTGGGAACCAGTCGAAGTACTAGGAAACGCCACAGAATTAATCCATGAGTGGTGGAACAACAATAAAGAAGGAGACCTACTAACGATACTCCAAGTGACCATGTGCTGGGCACCAACATTACCAGAAACAAACAGATGGGAATATACAGCATGGACACCTAAGGGATTCTGGGCACCGTACAGTGACGAAGAAATTTTCCCCTGAAACCGCAACAGAGGAAGACTCGGAATCACCTACACCTTCAGAAATCTAAGCAAGACCCACACATATACCCTACACGAAACCCACGCACCCACACTTCACCTACATCTTCAGAAATCTAAGCGAGACCCACACACACACCCTACACGAAACCCACACACCCACACTCCACGTACACCCTCAGAAATCTAAGCGAGACTCACACACACCCCCACCCTACAGGAAACCCACGCACCCACACTTAATCAGAAGCCAGAACGCAGCCTACACCGAAGCAACACACCTGCGCACCCAGCCTGAAGCATATAAAAGGTGCACTTCACACCAAGGAAATATGAACCAATAAACAAGTCCTGCCTCCCCTACGAAATCTGCACACCTTATACCTCCTACCCACGTACGAACACAAAAACGCACGCCCCTTCTATACTCCCCATGCATAACTCAGATTTCACGAGACTTAGCGAGAAGGACTCCAACCTCTGGCGGATGAATTTCCGCCGCCTCGGTAACCTACCTACGTTAAAAAGCCAAAAGCCGATATACATATTCTGTGGCCTCGGATGCAACCAGATGGATTGCATAACAAGAAACGCGTAGTGGAAGTCGCTCAAACGAGCCTACCATAAAAAGTGCGCGCCCACATTTTTTACCTCCTACATGTGTAGGGACTACACAGGGCCGGATCTGGGAGAGGGATGTGTCGGAGGGCCGGCATGTTTTTACAACTGCCAATGCCATTCGGCCTTTGATGGCGATGATGATGAGCTGGATGATGCTAGGGCTTCTTTTCTTTCCTTGTTTGATTAAGTTTTTAGGATTATGTTTTGTTTTGGGGAATGTAACCGGAGCTGGTACTCGGTTAACTTAGTTTGTTTTATGTTTTGTTTTAAGTATCGGTTGATACTTAGTTTGTTTTATGTTTTCGTTTTAAGTATCGGTTGATACTTGGTTATTTTTATGCTTTGATTGAGTAAGAACATGAGTGAGAATTCATGATCGTACTCAAACACATGTACTTAAAAAGACCGCCGTCCTCCACTCTGGAAACGGCAGACTTCGACAGACAGTATTTTAATATACTCGCTTGAACGGTTACTTTTATTCTCCTATTACACCACCGACGTCTCCCTTAGCAACCCTTGAGTTGATAGTCTCTGGTAGGCGTCACGTCTCTCCTATTGTACCCGACAGCGTGATTAGTGCCCTGGGATGAACACGTTACACCAAGTCCGTGTTACTAATCGCAGGGTGTCTGAGAAGGCCAAACCTGAGGAGTGCGGGGTGATTCCTTGATCCGGGGCGCCAGCAGATCCGGGGCGCCAGCAGAGCAGAGAAGATTAAAGTCAAGAAAAAAGACCGAGTCAGTGATGCGGATCTGGGGAGTGTGTCTGGGAAGGCCAAGGTTGAAGAGAATGTGAGGGTGGGAGTGGCAGTGGTGAAGAACGAGAGTTGGATGTGGAGGGAGGAAGAACGAGGGATGAAGGCACACTGGCACGTCTTATCCCCTGTTGCACTAGCGTGACGCCATGTATGTTTGGTACACAAAATTCGCCGATCTACCGGCAGTTAGATGACTACCACCAGAGCGTCATCTTATTTTGGAACCCAAATTACCCATCTTCACCCCCTTCCTCAAGACAGTACGATGGCGACGTCCACCACACACAGCGTGTCACTGGGTCACATATGAAAGACTCAGTCAGACACAAGGTACCATATTAATTGAAAGGTTGCCCGATCGGCGTCATGAATCACAGATGACACAACCGCTAACATAAACTAAATCTAGGAAATCATGGCCCTTGGCCCCCGCGACGTCCAATCCATTACATTAGAATCCAAGGAGTTAACGGTGGTGTGATTCACGGACTGCATCTTCCGCTTCACAAACTGCCCCTGGCACAGCTGCTAAGGGGCGGTGCATCTAGGCAGATGGTATGCGGTTATCATCAGTACGACCTTCCGCATCCCGGCTGAGCGTGGGTACTCGATAATGCATCAGACCCACTGGCGCACCAGGATCGCGGCCCTAATCGATTACATCGGCTTCGTTAAGATAAGCATGCCCCCAGATTGGTGGCGTTGATGGCCTCCCGTCGTCTCTATTCCGGTAACAGTGCACAAGCAGATCCAGTGGGTCCTGTTTGACAGGGGTCGAGGGTAGCCAAGTTGGTAGCGTTTCATGGCCTTCAATGAAGACCACCTCGACCAAAGGTAGTGGTTCGTCGGGCGACTCGAGGTGCAACCGGCGCCGCTCACCGGTAGCGCCAATAATGTACCGGATTCGGTGGTTTGGTACCCATCTGGCAATCATGGCGTACAATCTGCGGAAATCATAGGGATCTAACTCACAGAATTGCATGCCGTGGATGTGGGGGTGTCCCCAATAGATAGTCAAATTTTCATTATCATGAGCCTGCCGCTGGCTTCCCCGCCGCCGGGATGGCCGGACCCAAATGAGACGCACCGCACAGGGGCGCCCACGGAGCGCGTTCCAATCTGTACCATTACATTTAGTAAGTAAAACCCTAATCTTACGGGGGAGATGATCTAACCTGTCAGCCATTGGCAGCGGTATGGTCCAACGATATTGTCTGGGGGCGCCGTCTGGACCTGCGGCAGCTGTTGTTGAGGGGCGTTCTGGCCCTCATTGGCAGCCGGGACTTCTGCAGCCTGTTGAGGGGCATTCAGACTGGCATTGGCGGCCTGGACTCCCACTGCTTTTTGCAGAGGGGCATTCGGGGCACCTTGAGGAGCCAGCCCTGCGTTTGCCGCCAATTGGCCAGGGTACCAGTGCGTCAAGCATCCCCCAACTAGCCCTGCTTGAGGCATAGAGCCTAGAGCGTCATTCTGGCTGGCATCACGACCCTGGACTCCCCCCGCTTCTTGACGTGGGGCGTTCGGCGCACCTTGGAGAGCCGGGCCTGCCTTGGGGGCTGGCAATAAATGTCCCCAGTTAGCTGGGGCACCAGGCGGGAGTAACGTAACGTCGATGGCCACGTCTTGTGGGGCGGTTGTTGGGCCCTGTTCTCCTTGACCTGCTTTAGCTAGCATAGTGTGCGTCAACTTTTTGCCACAATCCTTGAGAAGATGAATGATGGCATCATCGATCACGTTAATCCGGTCAGGGTTCTGAGAAGCTTGTACAGTCACTAGGCCGTCGCAAGCTGGGCGCAATCTCCTCATACCACGGAGGATGTCCAAGAAAACATTGTTTGGTAGAGCATGGATATTGGTATAGTTCCTTGATAGCCTCTGATCTTTGACTGTCAGGCGCCATTTATCAAAGAGCTGACCATTGTCGTTGCTGAATCCGATGAGTGTCTTCTGCTGGGTGATTTTTCGACGTTGGTCAGGGCGCTTGGAACCAATTGTCCTGGTCAGCGTAATATCGGGAATCCCTTAGGCTTGCCCCGGCAGGGCGTTCACCCCCGGCCCGACATTGGGCATGTGGACGTACTGCAAATAGTTGTTATCTGCGTTCATTTCGTCAGATTCAGGGTCTAGATCATTGAGGGACTTGATATTTGCATGTTGTCGATCTCGTGAATACTGTGCGTTGTGGATACTTTAGTTAGTACTCTATAGACTTCCCTTCCCATATGCAATGATTACTTTATATATCAGAGTCCCTGACACTTAGGCAACTTGACTAAATTCAAATTTCAAACCTTGACGCTCAAGACGTCGAGGCAGTTATCTGATTCAGGGTAGAAATACAGGACGGAAAGGTCCTATTGAAACCATATTCCTGAACTTCACAGCGAAGATAGTGGATCACACGTGACGCGGCACCCCCTGCGCTAAACCTGTTCGACATTTCAATGCCTCTACCTCCTGGACCTGCCGGCGTCCTTCCATGCGCACCCGCCTAAACCAAATCATTCGATTAAGAATCCGGCATTTACTACACAATCATTTAAACACCGACTACACGCGCTGCTGCCATGCCCGTCAAATGTTCGTTCTGGCGTCAGAAATGTGCCCGGGCCTGTCCTTACTAGAAGCATCTACGAACGGCGCACGGCAATCTGGGCATTCCCCAGTTGTTCACGATACAGCATACGCCCTGAACCGATTCGATTAACCAAGCAGAAGGTGACGTGTTGCTCCCAAACCCCCTAACCCACGGCAGGGAACAGACGGATTCGGATTATGAATCCGATGCGGACCCGGGCGGATGTGGACCCGACGCCCCCACTGACGCGGAAGCAATCGTCAACACCTCCCTAGCACCCAGCCAACTGGCGTATCATCCTCCCGCCGTGCAACCTATTGAATATGTAAAGAGATTTGAAGAGGAGCTAAGGAATTTGAGCGCAAACCCGTGGGCTCCCTTCCCCACTGCACACGGTTTCAAACTTGCCTCTTAGTTCATTGAGAGTAAAGTCCCGAAGTCACGGATTAATGAATACTACGTTTCAAGCGGACTCGGTGATTGGGCATCGGTCAGCTACGGTTCAAGGCATACGCTCGAGGATCACCTCCGCTGACTGGATCCGTACAGCGCATATCTACAATGGTTCGACGGCCGAGTTGATGACGGCGAGAGAACATTGCCTTTCTTCTACCGGAACATCCTTGACTGTGTCAAATATCTTCTGCCCCAGATAGCGTACAGTGATGATTTTGTTTATGCCCCGTGGCGTGAATATGATCCGAATGGACAGAGGATATTTGCGGAAATGCACACTGGTGATTGGTGGTGGGACGTCCAAGTACGGTTCCAAACGCATGTACACAAGGCAAGAGCCAAAGGCGCTAACTAACGACAGGAGACTCTTTCCCCCGGCGCCACTGTGGTTCCGATTATTAGGATGTCGGATCAGACGCATCTCAGCAACTTCTCCGGTGACAAGAAGGCGTGGCCTGTGTATATTACTATTGGGAACCTTCCGTCGGCGAAGCGCAACAAACCCGGATCGATGGCAGTTCTCCTTCTCGCGCTATTACCTATCCAACCCAAGTTCTCAAAGTCCTCATCTGCGAACGAACTCCAGCGACAAATAAACGCCGATACTGTACAGGGAGTTTTCAAACTTTTATTTGAACCCTTACAAGAAGTACCACTGGAGGGTGTTCCAATCGACTGTGCGGATGGGAAAGTCTGGAGGTGCTTCCCTACTTTAGCAGCTTGGATTGCTGACCATATAGAAAACGTTGCACTACACGGAGTAAAATCCAATGCCTGTCCCAAATGTGAGGTACCTCCGGACATGTTGGGATCTTACTTCCAGAAACAGTACTCTGCGAGAGACTATGCGACATACGACCGCCTTGAACACGAGAGTCGAGATCTAGGGGCGCGCCCGCGGTCCGGGGATGTCAACATTACCTTTGATGCTCTTGGTATCAAGATTGAGCAGAATGTCTTTCACGGGATTCAACGTGTTTCGGCGCCCGACCTGCACCAGCCTGATTTGCTACATACCATCTGTCTTGGACTATTCAAGCATATGATGGAGTGGGTGCAAGGGTTTCTGAAGAAACACGACCCACTGCAAGCATTTGACGACGCCTGGAAAGCTTTACCACTATACCCAGGCTTCTTTGTCCCAAAAAAGGCTTATCCTGAGGTTACTCAGTGGCAGGGAAAGGAGATGAGGAACTTGGGGCGTTGTCTTTTGGCTGTTCTGACGGTTGCGTTGATACAGCCGGACGCTGTGCAAATGCAGCCTTTCAAGCTCGCCCTGGCCTGCGTCAGCTCGTTGCTTGATTTCAGTCTGATGGCGCAATACTGAAGCCATACACCTGAGACTATAGACTACATGGAACAATATCTCCATTGGTTTCACGCGACGAAGAATGTCTTCCTTGAATTCCGGGTTTCTAAACGGACACGTGTGGAAGTTCAGAACCCGCGGAGGGAACTGCGAAATCACAGAGTGCAGATTACTCAACCACATACGAAAGCTAGACGTCGTCAGATCCAGGACGAGGAGCGCGGCGTGGAGAACCACCAGCTCATGGATCTGATGCATACAGAATCACATTTCAACTTTCTCAAGATGCATCTATTGGGCCACTTCTGCGAACACATATACCAGTTTGGCAACATTCCGGTGTATTCTACCGAGTTTGGTGAGCTGGCGCATACAGAACAAATTAAAGATGGATGGCGACATTCAAATAAGAATGATGCCACACAGCAGATCCTGCGCAGCTACGGCCCCCACCATGGGATCCAAATGAGACTCCTGAACCTGGATTCCCTTCGAAGGCATGGAGGACACATCTCAGCCGAGGTAGCTGAACTTTTGGACAAGGCGGGTCTTAATTCGGGGCACGCCACACGCCGTACAATTCTCAGGGGACATCGCGGGCATGTTGCAAGCCTGGATGATTTTTGCCGGGTCTTAGGCATCTCATGCGATAGCAGGTGTCGGGAAATGATTCGATACAGCCGGCAAAGTCTGACCGCAGAAAATTTTCCGGCTTCCCGCAGATCCAGCTGAACTTAAACTATTCCCCTTTGAGCTACCAAAGCAACTTGAAATACCTGTCCTGGCCTTTCATGAAACAGACGTTTACAACATCCACGGGGCACGATCTACCGCCGCCGAACTCTTCCTGAACCAGGCGAGTCACAATGATTGGGTTTGGGTACAAGCAGCGGGGGAGCAAATGTATGGTGCGCTACATGGGTGTCTCCCAGGGAAAATAATAGCACTCTTCAAAATCCGCGACCACAGGCACACCAAGAGGGTGTACCGGCTAGCAGGTGTTCAGATGCTGAGCGTCCTTAACACAGGGCGCCCATCTGAGTTTCATGAGCTTGTCATCGTACAGCTAAGGCCAGAGGCGCGAAGTTTCACAATAGTGGACATTGGGACGATCATAGGGCTGGGGCACCTGATCCCGGAGTCTGACCGGCGATGGCTTGTCAATAGTCGAATTGACTTGAGGACGTTCCATGAGATTTATTGAGTAGTTGTGCAAGAATAGGAATTTTGTGAAGCGCGGCGCAGACTCAGGATTGACGACGGAGCAAAACCGAGATATCCGAGTCACCACCTCGCAAGGGCAGGAGCTCAAGGGACCAGGATAATCTAAATCGTGCACCGGGCCCTCGCGCCTGGCGGGTGAGTAACATAACGGGAAGTCCGGGCTAAGACGACGCTAGCAGGTCGTCCTAGCCCAGACTCCAAAACAGTGCATTTCTATAGACAGGTAGCAGAACTTGAGAATAATAAAAGCCAGAGGAGCATAATTGAAAGTAATAGTAGTAGAGATTAAGACTGCGCTACTGAAGAAAAGGATTAACTTAGAAAGTAAGAGCCCGGAAGCCCGCCGGGCCGGGGGTTCCTCCGCTCCGCCTTCCTGCCGGTGAGGCATCACGAGGGAGGTGGGAACCCAATTGGAACTGGCTTCTGGGAGGGAACCAGGGACAGGAAGGCTGGGAGCAGGACGGAGTCCCGATGTCGGGAACCCAGGAATTAGGATCCAGACACGCCGGCGTGAGACTAGAGCGCTGTGCATGCAGAGAACGCACTAGACTAGACTAGACATGAGAGGATGAGAGCCGAGAGGCAGGGCGTAGAAAGTAGAAATGGTGCAGCAGCGCAAGACGTCCGGATAGGGATCGAAACTGGGAGATCGCTTAAGACGCATTCAGGATGGACGGAGGGGGGGGGGGGTGTGACCGGACGCATGGGACGCACAGGACGGGAAAGAAAGCGCAGGCGCGTCAGGACGCAGCGCCCAGGCGTCAGACACAAGCGATTTTTTTGCTGATGTATCAGTATCGCGTAGCTATAGGCCTAAGAGCTATTACCTCGCTTCAAGTTAAGAACCGTTACCTGTCGCACCCCATCCCTGTAGGATTCTTAACAGTGACATTGGTCAACTGCAGCCCCTCCTTAATGCTAAAAATAGCAAGTTGGGACCAAGTAGCAGAAATTCAGTTCCCATGATTACGGATTTCCTGGCCTCATGGAATAGCTATTGGAGTATGGATTTCGTAGCCAATGGCCAACTGTGGACAGATATTACCAGTGAATTGGTTGATAACAAGGGTGTGTCCACCGGAGAATTGCTAGATGTTCAGGAAGCCGGCTCAGGCCGTGAGAGTCATTACTCCATGTTTTTCCAGCAATAATGCTGCTTGCCCTGTCTTAGGACTGCCTTGGAGAACCTATTTCCAGGTGATGCATATGGCTATTGTTAGTTTATTCAGACCCTTGGCAATAATTTAGTTAATATGATCATTGAGCCCCTCAGACTACATGAAGCACAGGTGCAAGGATTTGGATATTCCCAGTCCTATCGCTGCAGTAAGGAAATCTTTGACTGCGTAAGACATATCCCTTTGAAAGTCCCATACTTGAAACCTTAACTTTTCATTCCAAACTCCGCAATATTTGAAATAATCTTGCCACGCAGATCCCATTCCACCTATCCAAAATATAAAGCGAATCTGCAACATCCAAAGCCCTGGTGATGGCTGGACTATCTGCAGTAGAGGAGAAGTTCTTGGGAGTATGGCAGGAACCTTGCATGCCCTACCCGCTTATCCTACAGGTACTTGAGCACCTATGTATCTAACAGCCTGGATTGCCTGACTTCATTCGCTGTCTACCCTCCTGGAATCCACTCCTGTAAGCCATTATTTTCATCATCAGTTGTGATATATCTTTATTTTTCCTCCGCAACCTAAACCAATTTTGTTCTGTCTTTGAACATATCATCAGCAAGAGTCAGAAGAAGGGTATAGATTGGGAGAATACCAGTGCTATGATCATGTTTCTCTGGTTAATGAGAATAGCTGTCAGAGGAGGAAAATTACAATAATTCCACGCCTTTGCACACCCATTTACATCCAGCTTGGCAGTTCATCTTCTCATAGCTGGCCTGAGCCTGTGTAATACAATATTGAGGCAAGGATATACTTTTCTTCCCCTGAACCTAATTGACAGGAAGACTTTACAGTTTAATTTAAGAGTCATCAATGAGGAGTTATTTCCTATTACTTTGTTAAAGTACCTGTATAAGTCATAATGGAATGCAATAAATCAAGCAATGCAGTTTTATGACAAAGTTACAAATGTATTGGAAAGTCTTGGATGATACCCAGCAAATATTCGACTACGTATTGTTTCCTGTCAGAGGCTAAGTTGTACTTTACTTGAATTGTTTCGACAGGATGTCTGAAACAGTATTACCAGGGATGAACGCCTAGATACATCCTCCTATCAACGTTTGATTCAGTCTTTTGCACCGCTCTGCTTAACGAAACTTCACAGTATCTAGAACCAGGGTCTTTCCAGATTCAAGTTTGTTAAGGATTACAACTAGCATCAGTTATGTCCAAGTCCCTTTAACCATGCAATTTATTAGTAGGACTATGACTCAATCTGAAATTGAAAGAAGTGGGAGTCCAAGGCATGGTGGCAGATATTCAAAATTGTTTGTGAAAAACTTCCTGCACTTGATCCGGACCATTTGGTATCACAAAACCTTCATGATGAGCACTTTTTATGCTGTCTTTGCCACAACTTAATATTTTCCCAACCTGTCAGCAGGACCTTCCACTCCTATTACTACCAAAATAAACATACCTAGCAGCGATCCTGGTACTGTGCATACAACTTGGACAATCATTATTAATAGAAACATAATTCCTGGAGGACAGGATCGCCAATGCCTGGGTCCTATAATTTAGAGGCTTTACTCCGCCTAACCTATGGTGTCTGTAATATCTCCAGATTATTAGACTGTATATCAGAAGATGGCATACTACTTAAGAGGTCGAATTCCTTAAGTCGACAATAATAGTATTGTTGAACATCTAAGCCCCATTGAACTTATAGTTCAAAATACAGAATACTAGAAGCTGATTGAATTTAGACAAATCAGGGCTACCATTCCTTCAGAATTTGCAAGGTGTGTATGACTTCCAGTCTATCCTGTGGCGGTATTACACATTAGGTATTTGCAGGATCAGGGCACTTAGGTCGCAGATTTAGGTGTTTGCAGAAGGGGCGTTTCGGGCTGCAGAACTGTGGGCTAGCTTCTTGGGAGCAGGGGGTGGGGCGTGGGAGGAAGGCAGATGGGGAGAATGGAAAGAAAATCTCGTTAATAAATGAGTGTATGAGCTTGTGTTGTCAATCTAGATTATTCCCGATCTGCATTTCCAGTTTGCCAGGTTGCAAAGAATAGACCTTATCCACAGTATATAGTTCACTTTCCCAATTGATAACATATGGATACAGGTATTCTATTTGTGGGCTGGTTAGTTTAATGGGTGTGGAACTCTACAGTATTCCAATATATACCACTTGGCAATATGACAAGCCATTTTTTCTTCCCTTGCATCGTGGGTGATTGTTAAGAATCCTACTGGGTACTGGGGTGTGATAGGTAGCGATACTGATGTAGGGGTAAGCTCACTGTTCTTAGGCCGTTGCTTACATAATATAGGTAGCTAAGTCCTTTGGCTTTTATCTTATTGTGCCGGTGAACTGAATCTCCCTCAGTTCTGACTTAGGACTAGATCATGCATGTATGGGAGGAAAGACAATTCTTGGGTTTTATAATATAAATCTTAAAGAGCGTACAGGGAGGATTTTATTGATAAAATATAAGAGTAGGAAATAAACTAGAAGAATACTCGTGCCAAGGTTGTGGCTGCTGAGCCACAACCCTGCCTGCTCACTGGCTCGCAATCTGGGCACTCTCAAGAGAGTGCCTGACAGCTCAACATGACTTTGTGGCTCAACATGACTTTGTGGCTTACCATACTAATTCTGTGGCTCAACCTAACTCTGTGGCTCAACATAACATTGTGGCTAGGTATAGCTTAACACAGTTTCTAATATTTTTGAAAGTTTATAAAGTAAATTGCATTCTACTTTACATTTTTTTTGATAACTTTGCCACTTACCTCTTAATACATAAACAATTAACATAGAATCCTTCATCTTATAGGTCTACATTTAATACATTTGTTTTACTTGTTTTTTTATCCTATTCAAGAATGGCTTATATACCACAGTATGCACTCTCTTTTTGGCCTCTTGAGCTCATCACAGGTGAATTTTGGCCTGTTCAAGCTCTTTATCCTACCTACCTGAATTGGTATTTCCTTATGGTTGTAGGGCTCAGTTTGCTGAGTTGGAAGAATAAATGATGGTTTGGGAGGTATGATTTGTTGTAGGTTGGATAACAGAGGTTGTCAATTAGAATACCAAATTGTTTTATATTAAAGCTATATATAAAAGTATTTCAAGTGAAAAAGTTGCTTCAAATAGTGACAAAATTGGTACTATGGTGGTAAACTAGTATAATACTACCTTTGGCTACAGTGTCATGCTGAGCCACAAAGTTCTGTTGAGCTACAAAGTTAGGCTGAGCCACAGAATTAGTATGGTAAGCCAGAAAGTCATGTTGAGCCACAAAGTTATGTTGAGCTGTCAGGCACTCTCTTGAGAGTGCCCAGGTTGCGAGCCAGCAAGCAGCCACAACCTTGGCACGAGTATGTGAAGAGCTTATCCTCAGGCCCCTAGTGACTCTTTAGATAGTTGCTCTTCACCTGGCATGACTCATACCTTACATCATGTGAACCTTGTCACTCATAACTATAAGTCATGTGAAATCTGTCAGCCAACTCCTATGAGTCGCCATGCAATATACCTTAAACCAATCAAAACTGAGGAACCAAGTCCGGTGTGCAACTCGTGTCACCTGAGTGAAACCCATGACTCATCGCTTGAATCAGGTGCAAAAATTATAATATCATGTGACTCACAACTGTGAGTTACAAACAGGTAAAGATAATAACCTATGGTCCACTAGTGCGCGTCATATGAAATCCAAACATACCTATAGCTCAGAATCCTGAGCTATGTAAAATCTGCCTTGCTTAGTCACAGTTTGTGCCAGTGATTACTTTATATCAGTGCTTATCATAAAACTATCACCTCTATTTAATTGATATTTAGATTCGTCACCCTACAGAAGCATTTGACACAACAGCGATAAAATTGAGACCTCGCTAGAGACATCCAATATTCCGGAACTCCGAACATGGCCACCCCAGTTTCAAGGCAGAAAGGAAAGATTATTCTTACAAACAAGATAGGGAATTAGTATAATTCTAATAGCTGTGAGGTGGTCCCATGAGACAGAACTTGTTTTACAAAATATTTTTGCTGAAGAGTTCTTTAAGTATATGAACATCTACTAATAAAGTCTGCTATCGGCTAGTATTCTCTATATTGAACAGGATTATATATCACATGTCCTCATGTGATTCATTTCATTGAAGCCTAATGTCAAATATCAATTTTGTTGTTTTTTAATATGTTATGCTACCCTTGTACTAAGTTTTATTTCTTCATATAAGCAATACTCAACCAGTTATCTGATCTAACAACTATCAACTTGGGTCACAATTCCTTTGTCTTTTATTATACTACATATTACTCGTACCTTACATCTATATATACGAATCCACTGTGTCTTTCATTCGAATGCCAGTACTGGAGAAGTGATTGAAATCCTTGTCTTTCTTACCCCTCTGAAACAAAAAGTAAAATACCTACAATGAAGTAGCCCAATTGAAGAGAGCAACCAATAAGCTGTAAGAGTATATGTCAAGGGAGCTGGAAAGCTATCAAGTAAGAGTAGCTGCTGAGCTAATGAGGCAGCAACTTGCTCATCAACAGCCCACCAGAAATACCAGCCAACTAGGACAGAAAGCCAGTGAAAAAAGTAAGGACTGAATTAAATACATTAAGGTTATAGCCGTGATGATTGTGAAATTACTGGAACAAATACAAATTGCTCAAAATGCTGCACATTAACTTTACTATGATGTCCTAGCTCAACATCCAAATTTTAAAACTATACTCAAGAAATGGGTGGTGTAATATGTATATAATGCAATCAAGCACCAAAAAAATAGTTCAAGATACTAGGGATGAGCAAAGAAAGCAAGCTGGAGCCCATTTGCTAAAAAGGACCAATTTCAAAAAAGATACCTGTAGAGATATAGCCCAGTTGAGTAGCAACTTAGGCATTGGAAAAACTGCATATAGTGACCTCATATCTTTACAAGGAAGAAGCCTACCTCTAATGCCTTCTCCTGGTATTCTGGCAGAAAATGGCCTATGTTGAAACCATCCCTAGTATGGAGACAGCCTACCATAGTACTAATGCACCATGGCTACCTATACTACTACCAAAAAAGGACCAAAATTCTGGCCAACGGCTATTACCTCAACCAAGTTAAACAGAAGACAATACAGAAAGACTTTCTAAACATCCTGGTGGACCTCACAGTAGAGGCAGTACACCTCGCAGTAGTCCCAGTAGACCTCTGGGGAGAGGGGGTAAACCACCCACTAGACCTTTGAGAATAGGTAGACCATAGTACATGATTTTGAAAGTTAATCAATTGGTCCATATAGTGGTTAGGGCAATAGCTGGTACAGGCAAAACACAAGCCCTATTATTCCCTTTCTTTAAATACTATGCTTGGTAAGTTGTTGAGGGCTGGTTAACCATGTGTGAGGATTACTTCAGATGGAATCCTCTTACATAGCAAGAGGATCACACCAAAATTAAGAGTGCCCTAGATAGGACAAAGGACAGGGAAGTTCCCCTACTGGCAGAATGGTATAGGAATACCAGAGAGGACTGCAATAGAGATGCAGCAAAGCCCAGAATTCAAATTATGGCAAAGTTCGAATATGGAGGTAATTAAAAGGTACTTTCAGTATAATAGAGTGTCTATGGTTGTAAGAGAAAGGAGAATAGTGCCTCACCAAAATAATATTGAGCCCCATATCAAGAAGCTGGAATTACACAATATCCTTAGCACAAGGTAAAAGTAAAGTGGCAGGCAAGAAGTAGAGAGTGAAGGCCGGATATCCATAGTCCATCGGATATCCTGGGTAGAGGTCCAGAAGGATAATGATTAGATAAGACTTCTTCATTCAATAGAACAGCAGGATAAAGAGTTCAAGAAATGAAAATGCATGAAAGTTAGAAGCTTTACAATGCCCACTCCAAGCAACAAGAATGGTGGCATAGACCAGTCTAGCCAACTGAGTACTAAGGTCAAAATATGGTCTCTGCTGAAAAGTAATGGCAAGCAGCCTACATGAAAGGCTATACAAATGAAGAGCTAAAGTTCTTTAGTAAAGCCAGTGTAGGTCAATTTGAATATTACACATGTGAGAATTCCATACCAGTTAATTGACTGATACTACAAACAATAAGTGTACACAGTATGAATGACCTAATTATAAGTGGGAAGATGGTAGAAAGGCTGCAGTAGTAAACCAAGTCACCCAGCACAGGATTACTACATGGAGGCCCAGAAGTGTAGAAGTTCAAATGCCATCTACCTGAGTTAAGGTCAGCCATGTAGCGGTAAATCCAGTACGATAAATTTGTAACATAGAGCATTAAGGTAAGGAATATATCTGGAGTACGTAACTATAGTAAAGGATGCAGAGGAGGGAAGTGTACCTAGGACAGAATAGCTGGAACAAAACGATCAATATTAGATTTTGGCTGTAGCAGTACACCTCGCTCTATGCTATGAATATACTCTTTTCAAGGTTGCTGTCAAGAATAATGCGTTGCTGTGCTCAGAGATAGTGGCCCAGCATGCAGAGTGCATGAGGACTAGAATCAACATACTTTGCTGCTCCAACTCAGAAAGGGTATAAGACCAGTAGAATCAGAAGGTGAGGCATTCAAACCAATAGTCTATACCAATTGAACTGGTTAAGCTGGAGTCGACCATGGCTGGACAAAGCCTGAGAAGGGTTGATGCCAGCGATTGAGCGCTCTACATGATTTCCTGCCTGATAGACACAGTCTCTGCCAGAAGTACCAATTTAAAATAACTCTGCCACAGAGAAGACAACCTGATGTCTAAAGAGTCTGTATAGATTTATTATCAAATATGTAACCTACTAGAGAGGCTCAGGCTAGTATAGGAATGGGCATCCCTGGTGATGGCATTGGAGTAGTCCATTACAAGGAAGAGGGAGTTCGAGAATAACATACTAGCACTATATGCACCTTCAATAATGGCAATCATAAAACTAAAATGTAAGACAGGGGTGAAAGGTAGATCCTCAATACAGTTTGAGTTTCTGAGTTCAGTTTGATCAAATCTTGTTGTTGAAGGAATTCAAGGACAAAAGTTACATTTTCTGTTGAGGTATTAGTAGCTGAGATGATGCTAGCATGATAACAAATACCACCCCAGTTGATTAGAGTGAACAAGAGAGACGCACCAGAAGCACCCACCAGGACTTAAAACAACTTCTGCAAACAATTCCCGACTTGCAAACAGTACCAGTGTCCAAAAGACACTGCCCAGGGCTTTCTTTGTAAAAATAAGTGGGTCCAAATTCCAGGATTATTAGACTTCAAGTTAAGCTCTAGCATTTTCGTATTGAGTTGAGAGATAGTACAGCAGCTATTTATACCGCGCGTATGATAAGAGAAGTTATTGTAAAGACTAGGTTTTGATAGCAAACCTGCTATAGAAAATTGATATCCCTCCTTGCAAATCTGTTCCAATGTGTTGATCCATATCTTTATGGGAAACTCGTTCTTCAGTAGTAGCACGAAAGCCTCCTGCTGCCTCTTCCTGCAATCCGTGGAACTTTCAACAAGGTGCCTCCCAAATAGCTTCTTTGTCTTCTTATTCCAATGCAAGAATGTATTTTGTGCACCAGCAACCTTGTGACTAAGGTAATATAGGATGTATGGTTCCACATAATAGTGGGCGAGGACTGCAAGGGAAATTGTGGGGGCTTGAGGAGAGTCCAGTGGACTTTCAGTGTCTTAAGTATCTTCTGCATTCATGGTTCTGAGACTCTTAAGTATAGGTTGTGCAAGATTCATATTGTTCAGGAAAGAGCAGGCCACCCTGGTGTCGCAGCCACCAAAGTTTCTTCACTCAAGTCACGCGTTTCGTACCTGGAGGAGCTCTCACAGTTCTCAGGATTCTAGTTCTTGAAGAGATGAGTCTAGCAAGACGGACCTGGTTTGGGCATGCGCAGGAAGTTCAATTGGTAGGTGGCAACTCCATGTAGCAAGAGATAAGAACCACACCTTGCCAGATATAGTGAAGGATCTGCTGTATGTTTTGGAATGTACAGGAAGGACGTACGTGATAGATCGGAGAATTTCCTATAGTGTTGTTATGTTTTGCCCCTGGAGGGATGCCGATAGATTAAGGGATTTCTTTGCTTATATCTTGGGGTGTGCACCTTGGTATTTTACTTTCTTTATACAATGTGGTAATCTACTACCTTGGTATAGACTTAGGAATTACGTCCACTCCTGGCTCTTCTGGTTATCTTGAAGTAACCTTCAGATTGGTATGGCTCCGTGTTCCAGGAACCTTGAGAGACTGACCTTGATACATTGTGTCTCTTTATCTTCTTGCCTTGCTTTGCTACTCATTGCTTGACCCCCAAGCGTGAACCTGCTGTATGGTTCACGCTCTTTGACTAATATAGCTTTGGTCTTCCCTCCTAGCTGGTCATCCTCGGCCAACTATCTTGAGGATAGTTCTCCCTCCTGACCCCTTTGAGCCCATGGCCTTCCTTTGTGACTGCCTGTCCTTGGTTAACTATCTCGACCATAGATATCCCGCTCGAACCTGTAAGCCTATGGCCTTCCCTCGTGGCCACCCGTCCTCGGTCAACTATCGTGACGATAGTTCTCCCACCTGAACCCTTTGCGCACATGGCCATCTTTTATGTCGGCCTGCACTTGGTTAGCTATCTCCATGCGAGTTTACCTCCTAAACCCGAGAAATCCCTAGGATCTCAGGACCTCGGACCCTTATGAATCATTTAACCATATTGCATTCGTCAACGAACATTAGAGCCATGATAGTTTACCATCTACCCTCCTTGACCTTGGCCTAGACCTCCGGTAGGATACCGGATGATTACTTAGACTACTGCTCGACGTCAGAGGCCTTCCTTGACCCTCACCTCTGAGCGGTCTCCTTGTAGGATGGAAAAAACTTAAGCCCGCCAGGTCCCCGTGTTTAGACCTCTGAGGTGGGAGACCAGTCTTGTTGTTTAGACCTCCAGTAGGACACTAGACGATTATCTTGGCCTGCGATGGATGCTCTTTAGTTGGACCTTAGTTCGTTATGCTCCTCGCTGGTGGACGGCCGCTTGATGCCGGTAACCCTCCTTCAACCTCACTCCTTGGCCGCATACAAGTTAGACAGAGAGACCTTGGACAAGGAGGCCCCTTGACCTAGACCTCTAGTAGGATGGTGGACTATTACCTTGGCCCGCGATAGATGCTGCTTAGTTGGACCATAGTTGGTTATACTCCTCGCGGGTGGATACTGGCTTGATGTCAGTAACACTCCTTGAACCTCGCTCCTCGACCGCATACACATTAGACAGAAAACCATTCGACAACAAGGCCCCTTGTCTAGACCTCGGAGGTGGGAAACCTGACCCTTGTCTAAACCTTGGTGGTGGGAACCTGTCCCGCTGCTTAGACCTCTGAGGTGGGATACCTGTCTCGTACTTAGACCTCTGGTGGGATACCGGAGATCTGTCTAGACCTCGGAGGTAGGAACCTGTCCTGATACCTAGACCTGTGAGGTAGGATACCTGTCTGTTGCTTGGACCTCGGGTGTGATACTGGACATCTGTCGAGACCTCGGAGCTGGGAACCTGTCCTTATGCCTAGACCTCTAAGGTGGGATACCTGTTGCTTGCTTAGACCTCTGGTAGAATATGGAACATCTGTCTAGACATTGGAGGTGGGAACCTATCCTGATGCCTAGACCTCTG